>APFE031300952.1:0-27978 GCA_000404065.3 Pinus taeda
ACCATTCGTACAAGAGACGAAGTGACAGTGCGTCATCTACAATTAATTACACCTCACCTCCTCCCATCTGCCCAAACTTTCTCTATTATAAATACTCATCATAATCTTACATATATCACTGCATTTCTCCTCCGCTGCTCTGCCCAATTTCTGCTCCGCTGCTCCGCATTTAAGCACCATGCCATTCCTCTGTTTTCCTTTTCCTTTTCGCATCCTGTTTTTCCTATTCATTTGCCCCTTCTCCTTCTCTACGCACTCACTTTATGACGATGCAAAATCACTGTTGGCATTTAAGAAGCATATCACCTCTGATCCCCATGCTTCAATGGCCGACTGGAGCCCCGCAGTCCCCTTCTGTAACTGGACTGCCGTCACCTGCAGCCACCGTCACTTGCACAAAGTCATCTCCCTCAACCTCACTTCCAGGGATCTGCACGGCCCCATCTCTCCTTCCCTCGCCAATCTTACGTTTCTGCATACGCTTGATCTCAGTGGCAATCTGCTCCACGGCTATATCCCACCTCAACTCGGATCCCTGTTTCGTTTGAAGACCCTCTGGCTGTACCGCAATCAATTAGAAGGAAGCATGCCACGTAATCTTGGCAATTGCACAAATTTGGTTAGCTTGGCACTCTCCTACAACAATCTTACTGGAAGTATTCCGCCAGAGTTGGGTTCCCTCACACATCTGCAACAGCTTTTCCTGGGGTCGAACATCTTGACAGGTATAATTCGTCTTCATTTGAAAACCTGTGAGTATTGATTATTTTAGAAATAGCAGAAACAAACAAATATCTTACTCACTAATTTTATTGTGAATTTTCAGGGAACATTCCCAATTCTTTGTCAAATATTTCCATTTTGACTAGTTTGGGAATCTATGAAAACAAACTCACTGGGAGTATTCCACAAGAATTGGGCCGACTCACTAGTCTCCAAACTCTTTATCTTTATCAGAATGAATTATCAGGGACATACCACGTAATCTTGGCAATTGCACAAATTTGGTTAGCTTGGCACTCTCCTACAACAATCTTACTGGAAGTATTCCGCCAGAGTTGGGTTCCCTCACACATCTGCAACAGCTTTTCCTGGGGTCGAACATCTTGACAGGTATAATTCGTCTTCATTTGAAAACCTGTGAGTATTGATTATTTTAGAAATAGCAGAAACAAACAAATATCTTACTCACTAATTTTATTGTGAATTTTCAGGGAACATTCCCAATTCTTTGTCAAATATTTCCATTTTGACTAGTTTGGGAATCTATGAAAACAAACTCACTGGGAGTATTCCACAAGAATTGGGCTGACTCACTAGTCTCCAAACTCTTTATCTTTATGAGAATGAATTATCAGGGATCATTCCTGTTTCTTTGTCAAATCTCTCTGTTTTGACTGACTTGGAAATTTCCACAAACATTCTTACTGGTAGCATTCCACAAGAATTGGGCCTGCTCACTAGTCTCCAAACTCTTTATCTTTATGAGAATGAATTATCAGGGACCATTCCTGCTTCTTTGTCAAATATCTCTACTTTGACTGACTTGGAAATTTACACAAACACTCTTACTGGTAGCATTCCACAAGAATTGGGTCTGCTCACTAGTCTCCAGACTCTTTCTGTTTATGAGAATGAATTATCAGGGACCATTCCCACTTCTTTCTCAAATCTCTTTAACTTGACTATCCTATATTTATGGGGAAATCAACTTAGTGGAACAATACCAAATTCCATTGGAAATTGTTCAAAACTAAGGGAACTCGTGCTAGGCTACAACAAGTTAAGTGGGAGCGTGCCAGTACAATTGGGTAAACTATCCCTCTTTGAAATATTATACTTGAATGTCAATCAACTTGGAAGTGGTTGTTCTACAACCATGTCATTTCTTATAGCCCTCACCAACTGTTCACACCTAAAAGAACTAAACATCAGAAACAATAAACTAGCGGGTGTCTTGCCTCTTCACATAGGAAAACTTTCTACCAATTTGTCCGTCTTGACATTAGCAAACAACATGATAGAAGGAAGCATCCCTCCACATATAGGCAACCTAAGCAGCCTCACCTATCTAAATTTATCTAGAAATCTTTTAAATGGTAGAATTCCATCTTTAAGAAACCTTACAAATTTAGAAAGGTTGGATTTAGGACACAACAAATTAGAAGGGAACATACCTGATGATTTTAAACAGTTACAACGACTCGGTCTCTTGGACATCAGTGGAAACTTGCTCTCTGGAAAGATTCCTAATTCCCTTGCATCCCTTAAACAACTAAGAGATCTCCTCCTTCATAACAACCAGTTATCAGGGAGCATTCCTTCCAACTTAGGGAGTTGTACAAATTTGGAATTGCTTGATTTGTCTCACAATATACTCACTGGAAGCATACCTCGAGAAATTGCTGAACTTCATAATCTACAATTCTATTTGAATTTGTCATGGAATTTGTTAGAAGGCTCCTTGCCCTTAGAGATTGGTAAAATTACAATGGCTCAAGCTATAGATGTCTCTGCCAATCACTTGACTGGAGCCATCCCATCTACAATTGGAAGTTGTGTTGAACTGTTTTCATTGAATTTATCTCAAAATTCTTTCCAAGGCTCTATTCCAGATTCACTTGAAAATTTAAAAAGCCTTATGAGCCTAGATCTCTCTTCCAACTCCTTATCAGGGATAATACCACCTACTTTGAACAAGTTGGAAATGCTTCAGTATTTGAATTTGTCTTTTAACAAACTCACTGGGGAAATTCCAAGAGGAGGACCTTTTGCAAATCTATCAATTTCCATTTCCCTAAATGGAAATCCCAACCTTTGTGGACCACAAGTATTCCAGTTATCTTCTTGTCCAACACCAAGAGGCCATCCTACAATTGTGAAAAGAGTACTATTTCCAGTCAGTGGAGTTGTTGCTTTTATACTATGTTGTTTTCTTTTGATATTCCTATGGCGAAGGAATATGCATATACAAAATATTTATGTCTCAGGAGCTATTTTCCAAAAGTTTGGGCGTCAAAGGATCTCATATCAAGAGCTTCATAGAGCTACAGATGGATTTTCTGAGGCTAATTTGTTGGGAACAGGCAGCTTTGGGTTAGTTTATAAAGGAGTTTTGACCGATGGCACTCTTGTCGCCGTGAAGGTTCTTAGCTTGCAAAGTGATCAAGGTGAGAAACTTTTTAAAGGAGAATGCAATGTCTTGAGAAAAATTCAACATCGGAATCTAGTGAAAATCATAACTTCATGTTCAAACCTCCATTTCAAAGGCTTAGTGTTTGAGTTTATGCCTAATGGAAGCTTAGAGAAGCATTTGTATCCTAATATACACAACAACAATATAGAGGTTGTGTGTGAATTGGGATTGAGAGCACGACTAGACATTGCCATAAATGTAGCCCATGCCATAAAATATCTTCATCACGATTCTTTTGTACAAGTGGTGCATTGTGATATAAAACCTAGCAATGTGCTTTTGGATGAAGATATGGTAGCCCATGTAACAGATTTTGGTATTGCAAAATTAATTGGTGAAAGCTCCAGTGGTTCATTATCTTCTACACTTGCTTTGAGAGGATCCATGGGCTACATTGCCCCAGGTATGACATTTTAAGATATTACTTTCTCTTGTCTTTTTCTCATTAAAAATATTGTATGCATTGCTTTAACAAAATTTGTTGTCTTTATTGTAGAGTATGGATTATGTGGGGCAGCGTCCTCTCAAGGAGATGTTTACAGTTATGGCATTCTGTTATTGGAGATTCTTACTAGAAAACAACCAACAAGTGGCATGTTTATTGGAGACCTAAATTTGCACAGTTGGGTGAACTTGGCATTTCCTGATAGGGTAAAGGAGGTAATTGACAATGACCTTTTTATTGAAGTGGGCAGTGATGACTTTGAAGAAAACAAAGTGTACAAATGCTTAGTTTCTTTGTTGCGTGTTGGTTTGCTTTGTTCAAAGCATTCACCAAATGAAAGACCAACTATGAAATTTGTAGTAATGGCTTTGGAGAGCATCAAAGAAGATTTGGTAGAAAATTCATTTACTTCTAGAGGATTGAGACGAAGCATATCCAATCTGCATAGCAATTTAAATACAAGTAGCAATGATGCACCTATATTAAATGACCAAAGTTCTTCTACCTATTAGTTTGTGAAGTTAACAACAACAAAAGATTTTGAGCCTTGTCATTATTCTTTCAATGACAATTTTTTTTGTACTTTAAATTTCCAAGAATGTATATTATCTATTTGTAATTCAAATTTCCAAATAAATTTCCATAAATGTGTATTATCTATGTGTAATTATTATCCTTCGAAATAATGTTTTTTTACAATATAATATTAAATAGATTGTAAATATGAATTTGATTTGATATATTATCCTTACTTGATGTTACGATCCTTTTTCTTGAATTAAATTATAGTCTTTTCAATTTTATATCTAAAATAATTATTATCTAAATTTAAATCTTAATTTCTAATTTAACGAATTAATTCTATAAACCATGTTTTGAGGGTAATTATTTCATTTATATTTATACTAAAGATTAAGTGTCATTACTTTTAAGATTCTTTTAATTGCTTTTAATATATTAAGATTTTAAGTGTCATTACTTTTAAGATTCTTTTAATTGCTTTTAATATATTAAGATTTTTTTTTTTAAATGTAAAAAATAATTGAACTTTTAATTATTAAGGATGCAGAAAATAAATATGTAAAACCAAACTGTCTATCTTTCAACAATATTAAATCTGATGCCTATGCCAATGTCATTCACAATGGCTTTCCTTCTTCCAAATTTATTTCTTTTTCCTTAAGTGATGCATGACAAAAAAATCAATAGTCATTTTCGAACTCCAAAATCAAACTACTTTTCATAAATTGTCAGAAATAAACAATATATAAATGAAGGCACATGAAGCCAATAGTTAGTGGACCAACCACACAAGTGGTGCAGAGGAGAGCACTGGATAGAATTTATTAAAACATACACACTGAAGAATTGGAAGTGTGTAAATACTGGAGAGTTTGCTATTTAAAATAGAAAGAGAAATCACTAGTGAATATGGAATAATTTTATTTGGCAAGTAATCATGATGGTGAGAAATGCAGTGTTTTCTATAAAGAAATTTCAATATGCGAATTCAATAGTCATCAGAAATATCCCACTTGACTTATTATTCCCCACTTTTATATTATTTTATAAAAGAAGTCTCTGAAATCAATATTATTAGTGCCTGGTATTTTCTTTAAATAGATTTTAATATGCAAATTCAATTGTCTATCAGAAATATCTCACTTATAAATACTCATCATAATCCACATACTTAATCATCTGCACAAACTCTCTCTAGTATAAATACTCATCATAATCCACATACTTACATATATCACTGCATTTCTCCTCCGCTACTCTGCCCAATTTCTGCTCTCCGCATTTAAGCACCATGCCATTCCTCTGTTTTCCTTTTCCTTTTCGCATCCTTTTTTTCCTATTCACTTTATGACGATGGAAAATCACTGTTGGCATTTAAGAACCATATCACCTCTGATCCCCATGCTTCAATGGCCGACTGGAGCCCCGCACTCCCCTTCTGTAACTGGACTGTCGTCACCTGCAGCCACCGTCACTTGCACAAAGTCATCTCCCTCAACCTCACTTCCAGGGATTTGCACGGCCCCATATCTCCTTCCCTCGCCAATTTGACGTTTCTGCATACGCTTGATCTCAGTGACAATCTGCTCCATGGCTATATCCCACCTCAACTCGGATCCCTCTTCCGTTTAAAGACCCTCTGGCTGCACTGGAATCAACTAGAAGGGAACATTCCAAACGAACTCAGCAATTGCACAAATTTGGTTATCTTGGGACTCTCCTACAACAATCTTACTGGAAGTATTCCGCCAGAGTTGGGTTCCCTCACACATCTGCAACAACTTTCTCTGGGGTCGAACATCTTGACAGGTATAATTCGTCTTCATTTGAAAACCTGTGAGTATTGATTATTTTAGAAATTGCAGAAACAAAAAATATCTTACTCACTAATTTTATTGTGAATTTTCAGGGAACATTCCCAATTCTTTGTCAAATATTTCCACTTTGACTAACTTGGAAATCTACAAAAACAAACTCACTGGGAGCATTCCACAAGAATTGGGCCGACTCACTAGTCTCCAAACTCTTTATCTTCATCAGAATGAATTATCAGGGACCATTCCTACTTCTTTGTCAAATATATCCACTTTGACTCACGTGGAAATTTCCACAAACAATCTCACTGGTAGCATTCCACAAGAATTGGGCCAGCTCACTAGTCTCCAAAAGCTTTATCTCTCTCGGAATGAATTATCAGGGACCATTCCTACTTCTTTATCAAATATCTCCACTTTGACTCTCTTGGACATTTCCACAAACAATTTCACTGGTAGCATTCCGCAAGAACTGGGCCAGCTCATTAGTCTTCAAGAGCTTTATCTCTTTCAGAATGAATTATCAGGGACCATACCTGCTTCTTTGTCAAATCTCTTTAACTTGAGTTCCCTATATTTATGGGGAAATCAACTTAGTGCAGCCATACCAAATTCCATTGGAAATTGTTCAAAACTAAGGGAACTCGAGCTAGGCTACAAGAAGTTAAGAGGGATTGTGCCAATACAACTTGGTAAGCTATACCTCCTTGAAAGATTATACTTGAATGTCAATCAACTTGGTAGTGGTAGTTCTACAACCATGTCATTTCTTATAGTCCTCACCAACTGTTCACACCTAAAACAACTAAACATCAGAAACAATAAACTAGCGGGTGTCTTGCCTCTTCACATAGGAAAACTTTCTACCAATTTGTCTCACTTGACATTAGCAAACAACATGATAGAAGGAAGCATCCCTCCACATATAGGCAACCTAAGTAGCCTCACCTATCTAAATTTATCTAGAAATATTTTAAATGGCAGCATTCCATCTTTAAGAAACCTTACAAATTTAGAAAGGTTGGATTTAGGAAACAACAAACTAGAAGGAAACATACCCGGCGATTTTGAAGAGTTACAACGACTCGGTCTCTTGGACATCAGTAGAAACTTACTCTCTGGAAAGATTCCTAATTCCCTTGCATCCCTTAAACAACTAAGAGATCTCCTCCTTCACAACAACTGATTATCAAGGAGCATTCCTTCCAACTTAGGGAGCTGTACAAATTTGGAATTGCTTGATTTGTCTCACAATATACTCACTGGAAGCATACCTCGAGAAATTGCTGAACTTCATAATCTACAATTCTATTTGAATTTGTCATGGAATTTGTTAGAAGGCTCCTTGCCCTTAGAGATTGGTAAAATTACAATGGCTCAAGCTATAGATGTCTCTGCCAATCACTTGACTGGAGCCATCCCATCTACAATTGGAAGTTGTGTTGAACTGTTTTCATTGAATTTATCTCAAAATTCTTTCCAAGGCTCTATTCCAGATTCACTTGAAAATTTAAAAAGCCTTATGAGCCTAGATCTCTCTTCCAACTCCTTATCAGGGATAATACCACCTACTTTGAACAAGTTGGAAATGCTTCAGTATTTGAATTTGTCTTTTAACAAACTCACTGGGGAAATTCCAAGAGGAGGACCTTTTGCAAATCTATCAATTTCCATTTCCCTAAATGGAAATCCCAAACTTTGTGAACCACAAGTATTCCAATTATCTACTTGTCCAACACCAAGAGGCCATCCTACAATTGTGAAAAGAGTACTATTTCCAATTAGTGGAGTTGTTGCTTTTATACTATGTTGTTTTCTTTTGATATTCCTATGGAGAAGGAATATGCATATACAAAATATTTATGTCTTAAGTGCTATTTTCCAAAAGTTTGGGCGTCAAAGGATCTCATATCAAGAGCTTCATAGAGCTACAGATGGATTTTCTGAGCCCAATTTGTTGGGAACAGGTAGCTTTGGGTTAGTTTATGAAGGAGTTTTGACCGATGGCACTCTTGTCGCCGTGAAGGTTCTTAGCTTGCAAAGTGATCAAGGTGAGAAACTTTTTAAAGGAGAATGCAATGTCTTGAGAAAAATTCAACATCGGAATCTAGTGAAAATCATAACTTCATGTTCAAACCTCCATTTCAAAGGCTTAGTGTTTGAGTTTATGCCTAATGGAAGCTTAGAGAAGCATTTGTATCCTAATATACACAACAACAATATAGAGGTTGTGTGTGAATTGGGATTGAGAGCACGATTAGACATTGCAATAAATGTAGCCCATGCCATAAAATATCTTCATCATGATTCTTTTGTACAAGTGGTGCATTTTGATATAAAGCCTAGCAATGTGCTTTTGGATGAAGATATGGTAGCCCATGTAACAGATTTTGGTATTGCAAAATTAATTGGTGAAAGCTCCACTGGTTCATTATCTTCTACACTTGCTTTGAGAGGATCCATGGGCTACATTGCCCCAGGTATGAAATTTTAAGATATTACTTTCTCTTGTCTTTTTCTCATTAAAAATATTGTATGCATTGCTTTAACAAAATTTGTTGTCTTTATTGTAGAGTATGGATTAGGTGGGGCAGTGTCCTCTCAAGGAGATGTTTACAGTTATGGCATTTTGTTATTGGAGATTCTTACTAGAAAACAACCAACAAGTGGCATGTTTATTGGAGACCTAAACTTGCACAGTTGGGTGAACTTGGCATTTCCTGATAGGGTAAAGGAGGTAATTGACAATGACCTTTTTATTGAAGTGGGCAGTGATGACTTTGAAGAAAACAAAGTGTGCAAATGCTTAGTTTCTTTGTTGCGTGTTGGTTTGCTTTGTTCAAAGCATTCACCAAATGAAAGACCAACTATGAAATTTGTAGTAATGGCTTTGGAGAGCATCAAAGAAGATTTGGTAGAAAATTCATTTACTTCTAGAGGATTGAGACGAAGCATATCCAATCTGCTTAGCAATTTAAATACAACTAGCAATGATGCACCTATATTAAGTGACCAAAGTTCTTCTACCTATTAGTTTGTGAAGTTAACAACAACAAAAGCTTTTGAGCCTTGTCATTATTCTTTCAATGACAATTTTATTTGTACTTTAAATTTCCAGAAATGTATATTATCTATTTGTAATTCAAATTTCCAAATAAATTTCCATAAATATGTATTATTTATTTGTAATTATTGTCTTTGGAAATAAAGTTTTTTACAATATAATATTAAATAGATTGTAAATATGCATTTGATTTGATATATTATCCTTACTTGATGTTACTATCCTTTTTCTTGAATTAAATTATAGTCTTTTCAATTTTATATATAAGATAATTATTATCTAAAATTGAATCTTAATTTCTAATTTAACGAATTAATTCTATAAACCATGTTTTGAGAGTAATTATTTCATTTATATTTATACTAAAGATTAAGTGTCGTTACTTTTAAGATTCTTTTAATTGTTTTTAATATATTAAGATTTATGTGTCATTACTTTTAAGATTCTTTTAAATGTTTTTAATATATTAAGATTTATGTGTCATTACTTTTAATATTCTTTTAATTGTTTTTCATATATTAAGATTTATTTTTTTAAATGTAAAAAATAATTGAACTTTTAATTATTAAGGATGCAGAAAATAAATATATAAAGCCAAACTATCTATCTTTCAACAATGTTAAATCTGATGCCTATGCCAATATCATTCACAATGGCTTTCCTTCTTCCAAATTTATTTCTTTTTCCTTAAGTGATGGATGAAAAATAAATCAATAGTCATTTCCAAACTCCAAACTAAAACTACTTTTCATAAATGGTCGGAAATAAACAATATAAAAATGAAAGCACATGAAACCAATAGTTAGTGGACCAACCACACAAGTGGTGCAGAGGAGAGCACTGCAAAGGAGAGCACTGGATAGAATTTATTAAAACATACACACTGAAGAATTGGAAGTGTGTAAATAATGGAGAGTTTGCTATTTAAAATAGAAAGAGAAATCACTAGTGAATATGGAATAATTTTATTTGGCAAGTAATCATGATGGTGAGAAATGCAATGTTTTCTATAAATAAATTTTAATATGCGAATTCAATAGTAATCAGAAATATCCCGCTTTTATGTTTATTTTCAATTATTACATACTTATCATTCCCCACTTTTATGTTTATTTTCAACTATTACATACTCATCATTTTATAAAAGAAGTCTTTGAAATCAATATTATTAGTGCTTGGTATTTTCTTTAAATAGATTTTAATATGCAAATTCAATTGTCATCAGAAATATCTCACTCAACATATTATTCCTCACTTTTATGTTTGTTTTCAACTATTACATAAGTCTGTTCATTTTATAAAATAAGTCTTTGAAATCAATATTATTAATACCAAGTATTGTATTTTTTTTTGGTAATATCTGATCATGATTTTTATTGATATTCAAAAATTTAAAATATAATTGATGTTTTAGGAAGTGTTTTTTTTTACCTTGTCAACCAGATTAAAAATTTATAGTATTACAAGCTCATCAGTGATTGATTTGTTTGTGAATAGATAACAAAACTTGAGTGAACATTTAGCCATGAGGATTGTCTATACATTAAAAAATGCCATAGTTGTTGACGGTATGAAATTTCGACAACACAGTGTATAAGTAAGAAAAGGACCAACGAAAATTACCAAAAGAACAAGATAGGAGCATCGGATATCAGAAAACCAGAGGAGGAATCATTCATCTAGAATTTTCACTAACCATATGGACTGGGGTAGCGTTGATAATCGTTTTCTATCCTAAAGTGCTACCGAATCAGGAATCAGTATCTGAGTCTATAGTTATGTAGCATTTTGTCTTATTCAGACGAACAACAATATCATCCATATCATGTATGATGTTCCACATAATCATTTTCAGTTCCTCCTTACTAATGAAGAGTTAATAATTTTCAACCTGCTTATCGCTAAGCACCATGTGACGCAGAGGATCCATTTGTCTATGTGTAAATAGGGAATGTAGACAATACAGTCATTTCTTCCTCCATTTTCTTAGGTTTGGTACCCATTTGGTCTTCCCCACACAAACTTTAGAATCTGAGTGATACAAATTTTCACCTAACTTTCTTGCTTCCAAGGATTGAATTTCCCTTTGGACCTCCAGAGGCACTACATCGAAAAAAATTGCCACGAACTCCCACCTGACAATACATATTTGTCTGGATGAAGACGCCATAGAAGAGCCTCCCCCCCAATTAATTATTCGTTGCCGTGGAGCCATAGGAAATAGGATCCTGCAAAAAAACTGAACAAAAAACTTTCGAGACCACCCACGAGGGAATTTAGATTACAGAAGTGATAGGGCCTCAATACCAGTCCTATAATTACCATATACTAGGATACTAGTGGCTATGAGTACACTGGTAGTGACCCAATATATGAGGATGCTAGTGGCTATGAGTATGGGGGTAGTGACCCAATATATATATCATCCAATAATTTGCAACAGTGGTTGCTTAGACCTACTAGGACTCCCCAACATTGACTTTCTTTGAAAATGACTATGACACCATTATAACCATATTGAAAATGAGCCATTATACCAGACCCCCGCAACCAAGACTGGGCAATTGAAAGATATGCCTAATGGTTCAAGAAATTGTAAATCAGCAGAAGGAAGGACCATAACCAATTCAAAAGAAGGCCCAGACAACATGGTGTGTAGAAAACACACAGAAAACATTTGTTGTTGTAAATCCCTATCCCCTCGACCCTTGAGTGAAAATGAAAGAAAATTAAGGATTGCCCAAGACGACCACCTCCCGTGAAAGTTCCCAACCACGGATCTTCGAGTAGCTTGGGACAAAATGAAGATGGAATGAGGGTACAACATGTAGAAATTCCTTGTAGATTCAAACTGCTAATTGTAATTTACTAAAACAATAAACTTGATTCTACTCTACCAACTGCGGAAACAATTAAAGGATCACAAAATCACAAAGCATAAAAGAGAAAGAATTCAATCAACACATTACACAATGATTTCCTAGGGAAAGCCACAACTAAAACCCCCTCCTATATGTATATTTTATTAGCAAAAAAACATGAGAAGATTACAATGATCTGTTCAAGCCCGAGCAACCTTTGCACTATCTCTATTTGTCTCACTACTTCCTAGACAAGCCTTGGTCAATACTTAGCCCATTTTATGCTTACCCAAGTCCCTACTTCCTTGCATTGTTTCCTTGGGAATTATCCCCCTATTAATTAGGGAAATCCCCATCCAATACTACACAATCCATCATAGGCCTTTTTCTGACTGCATGCACCACTTGTACAATTTGGATGATCATACAACTGATAGTATGTCGCTCTTGAACTCCAATATTAACTCGTTAACTCGTAGATATTGCATGCATGAGTTATTTATGGTTGATTTATCAGTTAACTGGTTGAAAACTAAAGATGTACCCCATTGCTAGACCTCCTACTAGTTCCTCCAACAATTGGAATTCGTTTAATTGACTTTAACTCAATTAAATTGAATTAATTAATTACAACCCAAAATAAACTCAACCAGGGCTCCTATAAAGTAGGAACCACTCTACACGACTCAAATTAGACCCTCAACTAGAATTAAATAAACCAACTAAGCCAAACTAACTTAGTTAACTTGTACAAGTTTTCATGTGATGTGGAATTACAATTTTCTCCTAATTTATTTCAAGGGAAAATTAAATCGGGATTTTTCTTGTTCCATTTTCAAAACTGCCTCTCAACAAGAAAGAGATTATCAAATACCCCAATCATGCCTTTATGAAACTTGAACTTGCCTCTTGATAGTGCCTTAGTCGAGATATATGCATCTTGTTCCTCTTTTAGGAATGTACTCTAGCAACATGATCTGCCTCTACATACAATCTCGTAGATGGTGGTACTAGATATTGATATGCTTAGACCAATCATGAAAAACTGGATTCTCGGAGAGTTTGATATTCCTCAGTCCTAATGATGAGTCTTGTTCTAGACTTGAAATGTAGACACATGAAAATGAAGATTGTGGAATATCTGAATTCTGAACCTCAACAACTCTAGTTGTCATGGTAAATCATTGTAGGATCCTTCTGTTGACCAAATAACCCAACAAGGATCTTAATCATCCATATAGCCTCACAAGTTGTTTGACTAGTAGTCGTGTACTCTGCTACTGCTGAACTAAGTACAATTGATTTTTGCTTCCTGTTGTATGAGGAAACTGTTGTCGGTCGATGCTAAAGATTCCCCCTGATATGCTCTTTTTGTCTAATGGACTACCCACCCAATCTATATCAGTGGAGCCTTACAACTTCACTCCCTATGTTTTCCTATACCAAAGACCAATCTGAGTGGTGCCTCTAAGGTATCTACACACATGCTTTGTTGCCTTCCAATAGAGTTTGGTTGGCTTAACTATTGCTTGACTAATCTAGTTAACTACATAACACATGTTCAGTCATGTGTTCACCAAAAACATGAGTGAACCCACAACTACCTATAGATCGTAGCTTCCACTACTTCACCTGAAGTAGCATCTTCCTTCCTCCAACTCCCTACTAGAGGAGTCTCCATGGGTTTTCTTCTCTCCATGCAAAACTTCTTCAATATATTGTTGGCATACTTGCCCTGAGAGACAAAAAGTTCCCCATCTCGTTGCCAAATTTCCAAACCAAGGAAATAATGCATGAGCCCCATGTCTTTCATCTCGAATTCTCTTGCCAAATCCTCTTTGCAAGGTTTTATCAGTGTCTCATCACTTGTTAGAATTAAATCATTGACATATAATACTATAATCAATAATTTGCCTTCAACCACAATATGATAAAGGTTTGCATGTACTTCACTTTTGATGAAGCCCAACCTTGTGAAATTATTGTCGATCCCAGTGTACCATGCACGAGGTGCTTGTTTTAATTCACATAACACTCACTTGAGTCTGCACACATGTGACTCTCTATTGAAGGTATCAAATCCTTTCGGTTGCTCTATGGACACCTCTTCCTCAATCACTTCATTGAAGAAGGTTTGTCTTCACATCCATATGATGTATCTTCCATCCCATTTGCATTGAAAGTGCTAGAATAGATCTGATTGAAGAGCACCTTGCTACTCGAGCAAAGGTCTCCTCATAATCAATTCCCACAATCTTGGAGAACACCTTGGCCAAAAATTTGGCCTTGTGTTTCTCAACATTCCCATCTCCTCCTTGCTTCACCTTGTAGATCCACCTAGATCCTACAAATGACTTGTCCTATGGTCTTGGGACAACTTCCAAAATATGGTTTCTGATAATGAAGTCATACTCCTCTACTATAGCATCAACCCATATTGGTTACTGCACTGCTTCCTTGAATGAAGATGGCTCAGTCTCTACACTCTCGCTCATCATATCCATGTAGCCAATGTAGCGATCAAGTGACCTGCTTTGCTTGCACTGTGATGTGGGTGCTCCCACATTCTCTCTAGCATAATGTATCAATATATCAACTTCTCTGGTGCACTTCCTTCTACCTCTCGATGTCTCAACATGAGTGGGTGCTTCCACTCTTTTCTCCTCTTCTTGTGGCTACTCCACAACATCCCAAGGTTCTTCCTTTGGAGCTAAAAGCTCCTCAACTCCATGCAACGAAAGCTCCCTCTCAAGGGAACATCTCATGGCCTTCTCTTCATCAAACTTTACATCTCTATGAAAAATTGTCATCCTGTGGGATGGAAGGTACACCCGATGGTTGTGAGGTGTCGTGGTGTACCCCACATATGTCTAACTTTGTTGTTGGTTTTAAATTTTTCGTTGCATCCTTGGAAACATGACAATAAACTGATGAACCCAAGATCCTAAAGTGCGCCACATCTAGTTTCTTACTTAAAAATATTATTCTGGTGTACTCATCCCGAGAATACGATGAGGACTCTTTTTCTACACACACAATTGTGTTGCATGATCAACCCACAAGTGCAACAATAGGCCTTGATCATGCAACATCGCCCATGCAACTCCCACAATACTTCTATTCTTCCTTTTAGCAACGCAATTCTGTTGTGGGTTATGTGGTGTTATTAACTCCCAGAAAATTCCTTCTGATGCACATAAGTTCTCGAACTCATTCGATACATATTCTTCACCGTTGTCTCTCCTGAGAACCTTCACTTTCCTACCTGTATTTCTCAAGAAGTTCTTTTTATTCGCAGAATTTTGATAATTTCTAGTCTTTCTTCTACATTAAGAATATCTAGCACTTACATGAGAAATCATCTACAAATATAACATAATACCTGTGCTTGGCCATGGAGGTTGCCGAGAACGGTCCACACACATTTGAGTGAACTCTTTTAAGGATCGCTTGTGCTCAACTATCCTTATCACACGAGGGATTCACTATGGGAGAAATACCATACCATATGAATTCATATTGGAGGATATTTATTGAGGAAAAAATGACGTAATATATTAGGGGATATATAGGGGGTAAAGGGTTTTTATATTAGCAGGTATAAAAAATGGAGCTTAAAGTTAATGAAAAAATATAAAGGGATATAAAAAATGTTAATGAAAAGATGGATACCTACAATATCCAATGACAATAGGGATCTTTTAAATTGGGAAGGTGTAATGCGTTCGTATTGGTAGGGGGTTAAATAATGTGATATTTAGAGGTATTTTCCAATATGTAGTCAAATTAAGGGTATTGTTTAATATACCACAAGCACATGTGATCTTTTGAAGGTTCATTAAGTGAATCCCACTGTGACTTATCATAAAAGGTGGCTTTGATGTACTTCCCCAATGTACACCCTTTGCATGTATCTTGCTACTCTAGTGCACCCTTGAGAAGTCATGTAAAAATATTTTGCATGATCTTCAAAGCTCCATGGTGCAAAAGGCCAAGTTGCCTATGCCATAATTCACTGATGTCTTAGCTCTACACCTTCTTTGCTTTCATGCTCAAAGCAGCACAACCTTCTACATCCAATTTGTAAAGGTTCTTCACCTAAAATCCGATCTGCTTCACTTGTCTCATGGCTATGTGACAAATGAAAACCTTTCCTTTGTTAAATATCACACCGTAGCCACGATATTCCAACATATAAATTGAAACTAAATTATTCTTCAGACCCTAAACATACATGACATATTTTAATGTGAGAGGAGAATTAAACTCCCTCTGAAAATTAACAGTACCAATGTCGGTCGCATTATACCTTCTATCATCTCCCATCTCAATGTCCATCTAGAGGTCCTCCTCCAAGTCGATGAAAAATTCATTGTTGTCAGTCATATGGAATGAGGCTCAACTATCTAGATACCACATGCTACCCATCAACGATGTCACCATGCATGCAATGAGGGTGAAATCCAACTCAAATTGTGAAGCAAGGGCTTCACCTACCACTCCTCTTGAGGGATTCTTGTTTTCCTTCTTTTGCGAACACTTCGTGGCATAGTGTCCCAACTCATGACAGTGAAAACATTTAATCTTTGAAACGTCTATCTTGCCCGCTTGACTAGAATCTCCTTTGGATTGGGATTTCTTCCCTTTCCCTTTCTTTTAATTTCCATCCAATGCATATTTCTCCTCATCATCATGCTTGGATAAGGTTCTATCTTTGGTGTTCCGCCCTATCTCTTCTTGTACCAAGTCGGACCACAAACGCTCCCACTCTCGTAGCTTCTCCCTCCCCTTTACTAAATCCTAGTAGTTGTGACAACTTTTGGGAAGGACAAGAAGTGCTAAGATGACAAGATCATCTTAAAAAAATTTAACACCAACACTCCTAAGCTCATCCCAAAATTTGGGTGAAATTGTTCAAGTACTATTGTAATGTGTCGCCCTTTTCCATCTTGATTTTCCGAAGCTTTTCCTTCAATGCCAGTTTCATGTGGTCATTGATATTCTGAAACAAGTCTGTCAAGGCTTTCCACATTATATATGGATCATCCTTCCCGTGGAGGTTCAAGGCAATATGATCTCGATCTCCTTCTAGTATGAATCCCCTCGCCTTTGCCACACATTTCTTCTAGTTTGCCAGATCTTGAGCATCAACTATTGGAGGCTTAGGAATATCATTGTCTATGAATTCCTTCAGCCCGTTATCTTCCAACACTTCCTCCATCCTATCCTTCTAAGCTATGTAATTTGAGCTGCCCTCAAGGGCATACTCAAGTCTTAATCCATAGAATGACATCCTGCTAACCTTGAAGAATGATACTACAAATTTGATTTACCTGCAAAGAGAAACTCATATTATTCTCTTCTATTATGATTTCTGCTTTGATACATGTAGAAATTCCTTGTAGATTCAAACTACTAATTGTAATTTACTAAAACAATAGACTTGAATCTACTCTACCAAATGTGGAAACAATTAAAGGATCGTGAAATCACGAAGCATAAAACATAAAGAATTCAATCAATACATTACACAATTATTTCCCGGGGAAAGCCATAGGTAAAAACCCCTCCTATCTATGTATTGCATTAGTCAGAAAATATGAGAAGATTACAATGCTTTTCTTAAGCCCGAGTAACCTCTGCTCTTTCTCTATTTGTCTCATTACATCCTAGACAAGCCTTGGCCAATAATTATCCAATTTGTTTCTTGCCCAATTCCCTATTTCCTTGCATTGTTTCCTTGGGATTTAGTCCCCTATTAATTAGGGAAATCCTCATCCAATAATGTGCAATCCATCATAGGCCTTTTTTCGACTGCGTCATCACCTATACAATTTGGATGATTATAAAAATTATAGTACACTACCCTTGAACTCCAATATCAATTGGCTAACTCGTAGATCTTGCATGCATGAGTTATTTATGGCTGATTTATTAGTTAACTGGTTGAACACTGAGAATGCACTCCACTGATAGACCTCCTACTAGTTCCTCCAACAATGGGAACTATTTTAACTGATTTTAACTCAATTAAACTGAATTAATTAATTACAACTCAAAATTAAACTCAACCAGGGCTCCAGTCAAGATCATGTAATATCAGAGCTTTGAAAACTAGTTCTTTGATTTTCACAAAAGTTTTTTCGCATTCATCTTTCCACACAAACTCTGCATCCTTAGGTAACGATTGAAAAAGTGGAAATGTTATGTTAGAAAAAAAATCTATAAAACATCTATAATATCTAACATAACTGATGAAACTACACACCTATGTTGGTGTCTTAGGTGTAGGAAAATTTAATATTACCTCTACCTTGGCAGGATCAACCTAAAATCCTGCAACTGAAAGCAGGTGTCCCAACACTATTCCTTCTTTCATCATCATATGGAATTTCACTGTACTAAGAGGAACATGTTGTTTCTTACATATTTTAAGTACTTTCTCTAAGCTTTCCATACCTTCTTCAAAATAATCCCCATATGGGGTGAAGTCGTCCATGTAGATTTCAACACTATCATTGACTAGATCATAAAAAATTCCTAATATTACCCATTGAAAGGTAGAAAGTGCATTACAAAGACCGAACGGGAGGAAACGGTATGCAAAGGTTCCCCAAGGGCATGTGAAGGTAGTTTTATCTTGATCCTGAGGAGCTATTTGAATCTGGTTTTACCGACTAAATTCATCAAAAAAGGAGACTTCTTTCCAGCTAATGTATCAAGGACCTGGTCAATAAAGGGTAAGGGAAAATGATTTTTTTAGTTTATTTATTTAATTCCTTGTAATCAACACAAATACACACTTTCCATTCTTCCTCGGAACAATGACTAGTGGGGATACTCATCGACTATCCGAGATTGGGTAAATAAATCCCACATCTAATAGTTTTTGTAATTCACCTTTCTCAACATTCTTTAAAGCAGGATTCATTATTCTCTGTGGTTGCCTAAGAGGTCAAAATTCTTCTTTAATGTATATGTGATGAGTACATAAGTCAGTAGAGATTCCTTTTATGTCTGTATAATCCCAAGCGAAGGATTCTTTCTATTTCTAAAGGACTTTAAGTAAACGTTCCGACTAGGAAAGTGAAACGTCAAGATTAACGTTCAACGTCTTCCTTGGTTCAATTTATATAGGAAAATTGTTATGGGGTACAATTACACGAACATTCAACTTCAGTCTCTAGTTCAATGGCTTCTTGAACATTGCAACTCATAATATATTATAATAGCTGGCGAGTTGAATCAGAAACGAAGTTGGGGTTGTTGATAAAGGTACTAACCGCATCATCTTCCGTTTCATCCTTAAAATAGAGGGCCTCCCAATAGTAAGAATTGGTATAATTTCTTTGTTTTCAAGTTCAAGCCCTTTCGTAGGTAGATATTTTTGCGTTAAGGTAAATCCTAGTTTATCTGGTGAACTAAGTTTTGCAGGGGGATAAACGATAATATTATTTGTAACTTCCCCATTGGATATTACCATATTTCTTTACTGACACCCAATATAAGCATCTGGGGATGCAATCCATGGTCTTCCTAAAATCAAAGGATGCACACTAGCTATGGATTGAGTGTGTAATACCAAAATATTGACAGGGTACTGCCATGAGGCTACTGAAATGGTTATATCTTCCAACTTCCCTAACGGTATTATAGTAGACCAATCTGTCAACTCTAGGACAGTGGGAGTTCGTTTAAGGTTTCACAAGCCCAATTTAATTGATGTCCCCAAGTCTACCAACACATTTGGGATATCAACCCCATTAATCTATATTGTAAGAATCAAGCTCCCTGGATCCCTTTACTTAACAGGTGTAGGCTTCCCAAACATTACGTCTAATAATTTTCCCATAACATGAATAGTGAGTGTATCCTTTGGTTTTCTTCCAGGTTTCTTAGAGAAATATTATTTGATCATTTTTGCATAAATCAGAACATCGCTCATAGCCTGAAGCAACGAGATTTTCACAAATAAATTTTGCAATTCTCCTAAAAATTCAATTTCAGGATGAGGACTTTGTTTGCTCAAGGATAAGATGGACCAATCTAACATCCTCTAGGAATAATTGTTTGAGCAAGGGTTTTTGTTCCATAGGAGTTTGTGTTGACTCATCCCTGGTCGTTCTAGCAGAATTCCTAGGTTCTTGTCCTGAGACTTCATCATCAGTATGTTCAACAATTATTGGTGAAGTCTAAGTATTTACCACCTGACCAGATTGGAGATTTAATTCATTACATTCTACGGTGGCAATACTGTATATAGGAAGGTTGAGTGTCTCAACCTGTTGATCCCCCTATTGTTTGCATTTGGGTTGGATTGAACAGGAAGTTGTGGACAAAGAGGAGGATTACTGGTGGAGGCATTAGAGGGAAATTATTACTGTTGTTGTGGCATATGATGGGAGAACTATCCTGAAGGACGAGGATGTCCACATCAATTTTGGGACCATGAAGGAGTTGGACAAGACTGAGGGAACCATGGTTTCCAGGGCATTGAATATTGACAGGACTGTGACCATGAAGGAGAAAAAGGTATAGACTGAGGCCCAAAAATTAAATTATTAAAATACTGAGAGGGGTCATGAGGCATACCTTGATTCATGTTTTGTGGTCATTTTTGCCATGGTTTCCTTTCTCCCATGAAGTACATTTGATCTACCTCTTCATTTTCTCCCTAAAAAACTGCCTTCAGCCTAGGAAGATATAGATAGGTGCTAGTGGAATGACTTTGTTCAAAGATCACATAGGTCTCGACAATATTCAGTGGACATTCCTTCAATGGGTTCTTATCCCCGCATTGAGGGAAGAAAATGGACATAGTCTTCTCTACTTCCATTTGCTTCTATTTTCCCTTTAAAACGTCTAGTTGTGAGGACAGTGTGCTTAAGATATCATTCCTCAAGTTGTCCAATAGGTTTCCAATTTCTGCTTTTGTAACTCCATCGTTGGATGTCTTGAGGTTTCAGATCCCTTGCCTATGCCTTGCAGCTCCATGTGAAAAATTAATTCACATTTTGCAGATGGTGTCAAATTCTTCCTTTGATATATCTCCATTTCATATTACGTTCAAAAGTTCCAAAGGTTCCTCCCTTAGTGCCTAGAGAAAAATTATCTTCAAGATGTCCTTATCCAGATCACTATGGCTTGATCTATGAAAACTATATTTGAAACGTTCCACAAAGTCTTCCATCTTCTCATCCTCTTTCTGCATAATCTTAAATATTTCTTCCTTAACATCTCAGGATTTGGAGTAGTCTTGATACTTTTCGAGGAAAATTGTCTTCATATCATCCCATGTAGTAATAGATTTCCCCCCTAAACCCATGAACTATCTCAAAGTTCTCCCCTTCAAAGTGGCAGGGAATATCTTCAATTTCTGGGCATCACAAATATAATCATACCCTTGACTGAAAACGTTGAATTCAAATAGGAACGTGTCTGTATCTTCATAAGAAAGACCATGAAAGTTAGGTAATGTTGTTAAAGGAATATGCTTCATAGGTGCATCACCCCTGAAATACCCAATTGGGAACTCAATCGAAGAAGTTGCAGAAGACATGAATATCTTCCAATATTCACTTGGAACCTCAACAGGTTCTTGTTTTCTATAATGTGTGGTTGATTATGTTTAAAAACACTTCCTTGATCAAATGGTGCACTAAATTCCCTCGAGTCTTCTTCTTTTTCTAAACGCACAATGTTCAATTGCCCTGATCCTTTGTTGTCTACTTCTTCCCTAAATTTTTCTTATGCTAATGGGAGAGGTTCTGGTTGTGAAACTGACCGCCCTCCAGATCTCGTATGAGATCTCACCTTAACAGCATCTCGCAATGATGCTCCTGATTCAGTTTTTGAAATGATTTCTTGGATATAGATAATCTACCTAGATATTTCCTTCCTCTTTTTGGGGGTCTTCTTATGCCCATTTTATTTTCATCTATGTTCATGCAATCAGAAAATAAAAGGAAAAAATTCAAGGAAATTGAAAGCTCAAGACCTGAAGCAAGGCGAAAACTTCCTTCCCTGGGATAAGAGAATGGCCCCTAAAAAGAAAGAAAAAGAAGGAAAAGAAAAAACCACATAATCTAAGCTCAGGACCTGAAAAAACATGGAAAAAAAACTTCCCTTTCCAGGATGCGAGAGTAGTTCCTATGAAAAAATAAAATAATCTAATTCTCAAGAACTGGAGCAGGTTGAAGAGCTTCCCTCCCTAGGATGAGAGAGTGATCTTGTTGGAGCATCCATTGTTATTTAAGTTTCATTTCCAGTTTTATCACAAAATTAAAGAAAAACAAAAAATATGAAAGAAATGGTTGATTTTATATTATTAATGGCTTTTGAAAGTGATAAACCCGTGAGAAGATCTAGGTCATCCGATAAATAGCCACAGATCTGAAGACAATCGTGTCGGTAACTAAAACGAAGGTTATTTCGGAAATCAGATGCAATGGTGTATCAAATACAGTTTAATTCGCTGAAGTTTAGGCCAATCTCAGCCATCCATCAAAAGGGATGGGATCTGATGGATATCGGGTCGGATATTAGGTCCATATGACACCAACGGATATCGGGTTGGAAAGTAATCAGGTTTTGTCCTTAAAATTGGACCCGATAAATTATTAACTAGCAGTTTTTATTTCCTATCGGGTCTCTATGGGAGTCAAAGGGGCGTTGAAAAGCTGGACGGGACAGGTTTATGAACTAGAGTGTTAATTCTTTTGAGTTCCATAATAACTGATCCATTGTCTAAAGGTCATGTATGTTCAAGAGGCATGATTAAGTGATAGCTTGATAGGTACGTTGAGGTGTGCTGCGGGGAAGCAATGAGCACAAAGATTAATTAAAGCTCAACACCTGTAGTTGACCATGAAGTTAGCATGGTTGACTGAAATGTGTGGCCATAAATTACTGCGGGGGTTCAACCCCGTTGAAGCTCTCATACATTCTTTACCCCGTAGTGAGATCCGAAATCCTTCCGCCCTACGTCACTCATTCCACATCTTCCACTGCTTTCATCTGTTAATTTCCCATGTCACTCACCATACTCCGCCACTTCATCCACTACTCAATTAATGCTTAGCCATCAGCAGAACCACAGGCTCAAGCTATAGATTCTAACAATGATTAGCAATCCCCCATCATTCTCTGATTTCTATTACTTCTTATTATCTTGTTTTCTTGAAATGAGTGAGATGTTTTTACCCTCAAGTGTAATATTTTGTAATGATCTTTACTTCAAAGCAGTTAGAGGATAGTTAGGTAGTTTGATAGTTTTGATGATTACCAACTGTCTCATAATGTATAAAAGAGGAAAGTTTATGGAGAAGGGGTTCAAAGCTTTGGAGAACCTGGAGACTAGGCCACTGTATTCCTGATAAAATTGTTGATTAATGAAGAATCAGAAGTTTTCCATACATTATTGGGTATGATTTTGTGACTTATCTATTATGTGTCATCAAATGTTTTCTTACTTTAAGTATGGTAATGAAGTTGTAGGTCTTTATTTGCTTATGTAAATGAAGTTAAAATCCATTAAAAGAGTGCTCCTATACTTGAAGTTCCCACCTCTGTAATTCTCCTAAGTTACAGATAGTAGTTTCTGTGTAAGACAACATATTACCTTTAACATCTCCAAGTGTCATAGATAGTAGACTCTGTGTAAAACAACATATTGTCTATGACTCCTATACTTGAAGTTCCCACCTCTGCAATTCTTCTAAGTTACAAATAGTAGTTTCTGTGTAAGACAACATATTATCCTTAACTTCTCCAAGTGTCACAGATAGTAGATTATGTGTAAAACAACATATTATCTATGAATTCTTCAAGCTTTCTTCATTTATCATTTATATTCAAAAATCAAATGGAATTATGAGATTTTCATGTTGCCTAAGTATTGAGGGTTTAAAACCAAGTCTTTCAGGTCCTTCATTTCAGAATACAACATACAATTAAGTGAAAAACAAGTGACAATAATTATAAACATTAATGTCTTAAGAACAATTTCTACACAGCCAAGAAATTGGTTTCTTAAGGTACAACATTAATTGGCGTCGTTACTGGGGAGAGAAGACAAGAACACTTTTCCCTGGGTTTTCAATATTTTCCTCTGGTTGTTCAGTGAGGAGGAAATATTTGGTTGTTTTGAACAAAAGAAATAACTCTGGCTCTAAAGAGATCCCATACAAGGTCAAATACCTCACAGTAGAAAGTTCAAGCCCTTTCAGATCCTGATAGGATAATTTCCAAGAGGGCTGGAAGGCCTAAAACTCCACTTAGACCAAGTCCTCCACTGTCTACACCAGGCAATAGTTCATCACATCTTTCACATTCATCTTTTATTGACCAAGAGTCACCTTCTACATCCAATTCATCTCAAGAACCCAACTGTCAAGAACAACCTTTAGAGTCTGTTTCTTTTTCAGTGTCTGCTATAGTTATTCAGCCTGAACCTATAACTACATTACCACCTTTTCACACTCCATTTACTCATTCAGGTTCCACATTTTTTGGTAATCAAGGTTTAGTAAATTCAGGAGAAAATATGGCAGCACCTGCATTTTTTATGAATAGGTATGCACCTATTCAATTTCCACAACAGTTGAACCAAATGCCACAAGAATACTTGAATATTCTTCCTCGTTTCATGGGGGAGGATGAACAAACAACATAGAATCATATATCAGTATTTTGTAATTTCACAGAAAGCCTAAATGTTGAACATCTGGATGTTTTTCTAAGACTTTTTGTCCAATCCTTGGATGGAGAAAAAAGAAAATGGTTTAAAGGGCTTCCTAATAACTCTATTACAACATGGGAAGAGATGGAGCACCTATTCACCCAGAGATGGGGAGAAAAAAGAGACAATGGGTATTCACTCACAGAGTTCAATGCTATAAAGAAGAAATTTGATGAAACTATAGTTGAATTTGTCAGAAGATTTAATAAATTGTACAATAGTCTTCTAGTGGAGCTTAAGCCCCCTCCTGCTGGTGGAAAGATAACTTTTGCAGGGACGTTTGAGTCAAATTTTGGATTCAAATCGAGGGAGAGGAGATCCCCAACCCTTGATAAGATCCAATCAGATGCATTAGAGATAGAAGCAAATCTGGTGGCTGCAGGGAAAACACCAGATGCACAACCTATCCAAGATAAGGGAAATACTAAAGTAGAATCCTCTCAAGATCAAACATTAGAGGATATGAATAATGTAATTAGAAATTTGTCTAATAAATTGTTTAAATTGGAATTAAGCAATAGGAAATCTCATAGACAAGTACAAAAAAATAGAAGTTTTAATCCTCAATATAGAAGACACCCTCTGCAAATTTTACAGGGGGAGAGAAAAGATCAAGGTCAGATCCAAGCACCACTATATATAGACGCATATCTTGATGGAGTACCAGAGCATTCTAAGGATCATGATGACCATATTTTCACATTATATGCAGTAGATGAAGATGAACTAGATGTTGAGGGAGGAGAATATAGTGAAACAGATGTCATCTATGATGATAATGAAATTGATGAATGTTGGAAGAAGTTTTCTGATTTTATGCAGGAAAAACTACATAAGAAATATGACTTGAGATCAAGGAAAAGATCTAGAAGTCAAGAAGATGAAGGTGAGAAGCAAGCTCCAGCTCCCTTACAAAAGGTGTCTCCACAAGAACAAGAACCACAACCTGCAAAAAAATTGAATAAAGGAAAGTAGCAGCAGAATACAAGTAGCAAGACTTAAATGCTTCAAGGTGAGTCTTCTCAAGACAAAAGTGAAAAAAATCCTTTACAAAAACTTGTTTCCATTCCACAAGATATTTTAGTCATGAAGAGAAGTGAAGATGAAGATGAAAATAACACTAAATAGGGTCGTGTTCAATTTAAATAAAGAATTAGAAAAAATAAGAATTCAAGTGCTCCTCACAGAGTTAGTCAAAACACCATCTTATCAAAAAGAAATTACATAGTTTATAAATCCATCTCAGAATGCGAATATAAATGTGGGGGAGGTGCTCTTCCCAACTCTGGCTGAAGATCAGGATGCCATCCAATTATACCACTACAAATGAGTTGTGAATGGGTGCAAGATGTCATCCATTAGCCTCATGAAGGTTGCAGGAGCATTCGTCAATCCGAAAGGAATAACTGACCATTCAAAAATGCCCTCCTTGGCTTTGAAGGTAGTTTTCCACACATTAGAGGGTTCTATTGGTACCTGGTGATATCCTAACTTCAGATTGATCTTTCTGAAATATTTTGCCTCCCTTTAGTTGGTCAAGGAGGTCATCAATCCGTGGGATCGGGTACCTATTATGGACAATGATCTTGTTCAGCGCCCGATAGTCAATACCTAGTCTCCAAGTCCCATCCTTCTTCTGTACCAACACGATTAGGCTCCCATGGGGCGATTAACTCAGACAGATGTGACCTTTCTACAACAGCTCCTGAATTTGCCTCTTGATTTCATCGTTCTCCAGAACGAAGCACCGACAGATTGGTCCATTGGGCAGTGGCACACCTGGGGTCAGATCGATGGAGAGCTTGACTTGACAGTGCAAAGGAACCCCTACGGGGGAGGTGAAGATGTCCTCGTACTCCTCCACGACCTTGTCCATCTGTAGTTGTTGTGCAGAGGGGCCCTATCTGGAGGTCATGGCCACTATATTCTTCTTTCCTTGAGGGCGTATCACCAGGAAAACAAATTTCCTGGTTTTGGAAATGAGCTTACTGTATTGTTTTGTAGTAACCAAAGAGATAGCGATAGGCAGTGCTACCTCCGGTATCCTGTACAACTTATTTCCCAATGTAACAATAACAACATGAGGCCTTGATTCATACACAACATGTCGCTTCCACATGTATGGTTGTCTTGATAATACATCAAAAAATTCAAGGGGAGCAATGTCACACAATACCTCATCCATGAAGGGCTTGATGTTGTATGGAAGGTGACATTGTTGGCTCATGCGAAGATCCCGTCCTTGGTGAAGCCACCCAATCATGTATGGTTGTGGATATGTTGTGGTCAGTAAGCCCAACCGCCTCACGACCTCTACTAAAATGAGGTTCTTTTGGATCCCACTGTCGATAATGAACTATAGTGGGGAGCCCTTTACCCACATCTGGGAGTGGAAGAGATGCTCCTCCTCCTCTGGATCTTTGGGTTCCTCCTTTTGTATCTTCATGGTGGTAACGGTGGTGTTGGGTTCCGCACCAATAATATGCTTCCCTTTACCATTCCCCTTGTCAGGTTCTGACTCAGAGTTAGAACATGCATCTAATTCTGAAACCTTTAGCTCGGCCACCAGTGACTGCTTGGCCCGAAACTCACTTGTGCTGTGAGTGGAGCTCTTATGGAACTCACTTTCCCGTGTCCTTTTTCAGCTTCACGACGTTGTTCTTTACTTGCAACTTTGGCGGGTTGTCTCAAGCCATCCCACCTTAGCTTTGTCCTTTGTTCTGCGATTTGGGAGCACCTTTCCCTTGCTTCGAATTAGCAGATCCAAAGTCTCACTTCTTTTCTTTAAACTTTTGCTCGACCTTGATGGCATATCGGTATGCCATGCCGAGTGAGGGGATATTCAGGAATTCTATTTCTTCCTAGATGTACTTGTGCAGGCAGCTGTGTTATTTGAGTACTAAATGTTGCTCTGAATATTTGATTCCCAACTTTGTGTGAAGGGTATGGAAAATATTGGTAAAATCCAGCATGTCTTGGTCCCTTCCTTGCCGCAGCATGGACCACTTTATGCATTGATCCTCATAGCTTCCGACAGGGTAGTACTACTCCTTGATGGCATCTTGGAATGAATCCCAAGTGGGTGTGGCTGAAAATAGTGAGACTGTACTTTCATCCTTCAGCTCGCAGTAGGTTTCCCACCATTCCTTGATGTGGGGGGCTGCTTTGAGAAGAGCGAAAACAATCTTTTCCCGACCAGAAAAATCATGAACAGAAAAATAACGCTCTAGTAGATTTAGCCATTTATCTAAAACATCTACGTCTATTTGACCCTCAAAGATGGGGATTTCCAAACTAACTTGTACCTTAAAGGGCATGGTGTTTCCAGAGGAGCTAC
>APFE031300961.1:2253-22644 GCA_000404065.3 Pinus taeda
GAACTACTACACCTACATGCAGACTCTCAGTTAGAGCATGCAACTACATGCAACTGCATGCAGACTCTTAGTTAGAGCATGCAACTACATGTAACTACTACACATCTACATGCGAGCTCTTAGTTAGAGCATGGGATTGCATGCAAGATTCCTTTTGCATGATTTACTCCTTCTTTAACTCCGCAACTGACTAGTTATCTCCGGAACTTGTTGTAAGTGTTGAGTCTTCTCATTGATCACCACTATAGTTCATTACCTTGGGATCTTCAACCAGTAATGCTATATCATGAGCATTGTAACATATTTTCTAATGAATCATTATTTTCTTCTTTCGATTTTCTTTTAATGTTTTTGCTCTGCAAAGCTGTGTGTTCAACCTTTACTAGCTAGATTCATCTGTGCAGGTTTTCTAACACATTTACACAAATGGTGTGTGTGTATGAATGTGGTCTGGTCTCTGTTGTTTTTCATCTGTTTGGTGTGCGTGACTGTATGTGTCTGTCTGTCTCTGTGGTGTGCTTGTATTCTCTGAGAGGTGGAAACAGAGGCCTGCTCGTGTTCCTGAGAGGTGGAAGCAGGGAGTGTATCAATTATTGAATCAAAAACACTGTGCCCAGGGATCACAGTTAAATGGTGCGTCCCAGTCGTTGACAAGTAAATGAGGCATTCTAGGAAATTTATTTTCAAAACTCTTTGTATGGGTCACTCTGATTATGGGTTGTGGGTTGCAAATTAGATTAAGTGAATGAGAGGAATCGATTTGATTTTAGAAATTTCATTTCAGTAAATTGAGGTTCAGTGTTGTTTGGTTTTTTTATTAAATTAGATCTTCTGCATCCTTAGTGAGAGGCGGCAGTATAGATCCCTACTTGCAGAGAAATGGAGATATCATGGTTGGATCTTAGCGGTGGCCATCGTGGAATAGTGGCCACTGGGAGCGTTTTTCTGGAGGAGAAATTCTGCAGAGCCTGCGGTTTCTTGGTTTTTAAAATCAGATCCTCTGCATCCATGGTGAGGCGGCTTCTTGGTTTTCTAAATTGAATCCTGTGCATCAATGTTTTTTGGTTTTTTAAATTAAATCCTGTGCATCCATGCTGAGGCGGTTTCTTGGTTGTGTAAATTAGATCCTCGATCCATGTTTCTTGGTTTTTTAAATTAATTCCTCTAAATTAGACTCTCTTCATCCATGCTCAGAGGTGGTTTCTTGTTATTTTAAATTAGATCCTCTTCATCCAGGTTGAGGCGGCAGCATAGATCCCTCGTTACACAGAAAGTCAGAGAAACCGGGCCTGCCAATGCCACTGTTGAATATGGTTGGCATCGAAAAATTCATCCATGCTGAGAGGTGGTTTCTTGTTATTTTAAATTAGATCCTCCATCCAGGTTGAGGCGACAGCATAGATCCCTCGTTGCACAGAAAGTTAGAGAAACCAGGCCTGCCAATGCCACTGTTGAATATGACTGGCATCGAAGAAGAGTTTTTCTAGAGGAGAAATTCCTGTAAAGTGAAGATGTTAAAGATGGAGTTAAAGTGAAGATGTTAAAGGAGTTAACGACGTAATTACACCTTCGTATACAGTGAGTGCATAGGGCAAGGAAAAAGGGATTTTCAATGTGGATTCATCCCTCAGAGGTAAACATTTTGTTGATTGACTCTGTTAATTTGGGTGGGTGTTATAAAGTGTTGACTCTGTTTTCCTGACTGACTCTGTTCATTTCGGTGGGTGGATTCTCCCAGATTAGACCTGCTACATAGACATTGAATCTAAGGGGAAGGATTGAGAAACTTCGTAACCCTTGTAAATATTATGCCTATCAATGTGGATTCATCCCTCGGAGGTAAGCGCAACATTTTCTTGATTGACTGTGTTAATTTCGTTGGGTGTTATAAAGTCATTGTCGATTGCACTATGGAGATTCAGAAATGCATGTGTGATGAAGAGATTTTTCAGATTGCACTGTACTTTTATAAAAATTTCTTGCAGATTGCTTCTCTCCTAGCCTTCTATCAGTTCACTAAATAATAATATAAGGGATTGTTTCTCCATCATCTATCTTAATTTTGCACTGAATTATTGATGCACTCTGTTATATTTTCTAGGTTAAGCATATTACATCCAAGGACCCAGCAACGCTCTTCAGTGAATTATTATTTTATCATTCGTAGCTGAAGCCTGAAACCTACCTATTATCTAAAATCCTATATCGATTATTTCGTTACCATTTTCATTCCCTCTCGAAGAGATTGAGAATGGGTAGGTTCAGGAGGTAGGGTTGGATTCGGCAATCGATTAGTCAAAACTACTTCACCAGTCCTGCTGCGTATTCTCTGGCTCTCTAACTATAGCTTAGATCCCTCTGTTTGCTTGTATGTCTCCAGGTGCCCTTCCATATTTTCTCAATAGCAGCATATATACTCAACCTATTGAATTTTTGTGTTTATATTTGGATTCAATATGTTTGGATTATATTGAATTTCTGGGTTATGTTGGATTTAAATTCTAATTTAGTGGCTCAGATTTTCCATATTTTCGCAATAGCAGCATATATACTCAACCTATTGAATTTTTGTGTTTATATTTGGATTCAATAGGTTTGGATTATATTGAATTTCTGGGTTAGGTTGGATTTAAATTGTAATTTAGTGGCTCAGATTTTCTCAACAGTCACATGTGGACCATCTGGATTGTTATTATTACAATTTCCACATCCAGTGGACAAAATATTATGTTTGCCGGCATTAAATTTTTTTAACAAATCTAGAATTGTTAAGGTCATCAAAATATGAGCCCCGAGAGATTCGACCCCGAGACCCATGGTGAAAGGTACGACGAATACGCGGGCGATATATGGAGCTGGGGTTGACTCTGGTGGAGTGTTTTATTGGGCATTTCCCATTTCTGCCGGCCGGGCGGGCAGAAAGCGGACTGGCCTGCCCTGATGTGCGCAATTTGTTATGAGTCTGCTGCTACATCTCAGCAAATGGACTGCTGCTCAGCTGTTGGGTCACCCCTCCACCTCTCCCGCAGACACCCTCCTCCATAAATAGTAGCTTCACCATTTGCTTTTGCATTTTGGGCGGGATGGAGTGCGGTTGGGTATTGAACATCTTCAACCAAAATAAACATGTCCTCTTTTTCTTTAGTATGTCCTCTAGCTCTTTTTTAATCAGTATGTCCTCTAGCTCTTTTTTAATCAGTATGTCCTCAGTTCTAATATTGAAGGGAAACAGAATACAGTTCTAATACAGATATAGTTTCATGACAGAGTAGGGATTAAAAAATCGGAAATCGGGATGATAACAAATGATATATATTCTGTTTTGTCTCCCCTGTTTGGAGTTTCCGAAGTCTGAGCCATTTCCGTTCGTTAAGATGTGTTAACTTTGTGTTTCTCGATGACACGGTATATTCAATATTGGTTCACGCAGTTGTCAAAACAAATTATTTAATTAATTTTATGAAAAAAAACATTGCTACCAAGATATTCAGAATCTTTTACACAGTTTGGTCCGCAACTACAAGGTAGCATAGATCCATGTTTGTATAAAAAAATGTCGTTGTGAAATTTTTAATTTCCAAGGGCAAGGTATAAATGATATTCTTATTCTTCTCCATGTAGTTGGAGATTATTTTTCACTCGATGGGAAGAATGAAATATCTATGGGGAAGAATACTGATGTTGAAGAGTTTATGCCCGGCGAAGGATACTGATGCTGAGGAGTTTAGGCCCGGCTCCAGGATGGAGCCCGAGTCACCATTCAAGTTCAGTTCACTGCATTTCAAGTAAGCAACCTGAGCCTGATAGTGAAATTTTTAGATGACCTGAGTGTGATAGTGAATCTTTTGAAAACGATGTCATTAAATTCAGAGGTTCAGTGTCTATTCCAATCTCGCCCACTGCCTGTACATATGAGATTACATAAAACGACATAACTATTTATTTGATTCTTAATTTGGTAAATTTGCTCTCTGTATTTAATCATTCTTAAATTTTTATTTTATGGTATATTCACTCACTCAGGGTTTCCCTTTATTTGCTTTGCTTGGGCTTCTGTGTAATTGCGTTTAACAAGCTCATAGGCTGGCCTTCATATTTATTTCTAATTCTCTTTCTATTTTTATATTATATAAAGTAGTTGAAAGCAAAAATATCATTCGAGTTATAAATGTTTTATTAATATAAAAATAATCAAGAGAGAAATATAGAGACTATAAATATTTACCACCAAAAAGAGATTATATTATAATATTTAAAATAGAATTGGTAAGCTTAGATTTTACAGTTACAGTCATGACATGGATATTTATGATTTGATTGTTATTTATTCTTACAGACAAAGAAAATGGTTTGTTTTAAATCTTACAGCACATTTATGATTTGATGGTTGAGAAATATGAATTCTGTACCAGGATGATATTTGAGAATATAAATATTTACCTCCAGAAACAGATTCTGGACTACACCTTATATTATAATGTAATGCCTATGATTTGATAATGGAATAATAGGGAATTTGAGAATATAAATATTTACCACCAGAAACAGATTGATTCTGGTCTACAGCTTATATTATACTGTAATGCCTATGATTTAATAATGGAAAGGGTGCGCTTACATTCTCCTCACATGGCCACCTATGTGTTTAGTTACAGTCATGACATGGACATTTATTCTTACACGGGAAAATATACTAACAGAAAATGGTCTTTTTTAAATCTTTTCCGGTATGATTTTTAAGTAATTGAAAGATTAGCTTGCTTTTCATTATTTGTTGTTAACAGCTACCCTTTCCTTACCAGTTTTGAAGGGCTTAATTACACCTGGTGTATATTGTTGGAAGGCAAACTGGATAGGCTGGGCTTTGCTGGAGAATGTAACCTTGCAGTTTCTCCCTTCAGGTGTCCAGTAGTGGCCTTACCCGGTCTCCCAATGGTGTAACCTTGCAAATATGCGTATATTGTTGGAAGGCAAACTGGATAGGCTGGGATTTGCTGGAGAATGTAACCTTGCAGTTTCTCCCTTGCGGTGTCCAGTAGTGGCCTTACCCGGTCTCCCAATGCTGTAACCTTGCAAATATGCAATATTCTGTAGCAGGAAAGGTAATCATTTTCTTGACTGACTATGTTATAATACAAGATTGCTAGGTGTTATAATTATAGAGTTATTGTGGGATTTTATCAAAAATATATATTTAATGAAAAGAATCTTCAGATTCTTTTTCTTTTTTTTTTGTGTATGATCATTTATTTATAATTTATAGTGAGGTTGTTGTGTTTGTTTTTTGTTTTTTGTTTTTATGCAGATGATAAGAAGGACATGAAGAATGTACAAGCATGCTAAGATAGATGAAATATCTACAAGTCATGACAAAAGATATGAATTTATTATGCTATCACGAGCCAAAACAAACTAGCTTACATTTATTTTTCATGTTTATTATATAATTCTCTAAAACATCATAATAATAAAAAGTATTATTTTGTTTGAAGGGGCTAAAAGCCCTTTCTCATTGCTCTTGAGGATGGACCATGGCTATCCTCAAGGGTTTGTGTCCCTCTCTTTACCTTACTTTTTCATTTGCTTTTATTTGTTTATTTTAGAACTAGATAGTTTTAGTTTAATAGATTGTAGATTAAAAGTGTCAAATAATGCATTAATATAGATAGTTATAACATGTTAATTGAAAATTTAAAATCTCAAATCAACTTGAAGTTATGTAAATGCATTTGATTTAGCCAATATTATATTTTTCCAACCAGCGGCTTTTGTGACAATTGCACAATTTTTGGATGTTTGTTTAGTGGTTCAATTTGTGTATGATCAAGTTGTATGTTTTTATCGTATACATTGATTGATGTGTTTTTCTATAACTTTGTGATGATGAATTTAAATGCAGAATTTTGTGTAATGATTGTTGTTTGAGTTTCATTTATATTATTGTGTTTTACAATGAATGAGTGGCATGTTAATATGTATATTGAAATGCGTGAGAATTTTCTTTAGGTTCTTGGTGTCTATATTATGTTTGTGCATTCAAAACTCTTTTTTGTGAGATGAACAAAATTTCATATGCAATGTTGAATGTATCTTTGTGTCTTTACAATGCTTTTTGTGTGATGCTCATTATTCGATGTGTATTTGTGATTGTGTATGACAATGCTTGTTGTTTGGGCTTTATTTACATAGTTGTGTATTTACAATGGATGTGGATGACATGTTTGATATGTACTTTGAAATGTTTGTATTCTTCATTGTTTGCATTTCTGATTGTGTTTGTATTATTCATCACATTTGTTTGTGTATTTACAATCTTATGTGTACTAAAATCTTAAGGAATGTTTATATATGCTTGTGTATTTACCGTGTTTTTGAATGTAATGATGAAAATTCAATATGATGTCTGAGTACTTGTGTATCTCTATGTTTTTTAATGTAAATATGAAAATTTGATGTGATTCTCGCATATGTTTGAATGTAATTATGATTGTTGTTTGATTGTATGCATTTTTTATTGTGTTTGTATTATTCATCACATTTGTTTGTGTATTTACAATCTTGTGTGTAATAAAATCTTAAGGAATGTTTATATATGCCTGTGTATTTTACAATGTTTTTGAATGTAATGATGAAAATTCAATATGATGTTTGAGTACTTGTGTATCTATATGTTTTTTAATGTAAAGATGAAAATTTGATGTGATGCTCGCATATGTTTGAATGTAACTATGATTGTTGTTTGATTGGGTTGTTTGTTTATTTTTCATTTGTTCGTTGTGATTGTGTATATGCTTGGATTGTGAGAATTTGTGCCGGAAAGAGCAAAAAATTGACATGGCATCCTTTTGTATTTGCAATATATCTTTGTGTCTTTACAATTCTTTTTGTGATGTTCATTATTTGATGTGTATTTGTGATTGTGTATGAGAAGGGTTGTTGTTTGGGATTTATTTACATAGTTGTATAGTTACAATGAATGTGGATGACATGTTTGACATGTACTTTGAAATATGTGTGGATTTTCATTAACTTATGGCTTGATTTAGTGTATACATTAATTTTGTATGTTTGGATATTTACAACCTTGTGCGTATGATGATCAAAATTTGATATGAAATTCTTGTAGTACTTATAATTTTGTGTGTGTAATAAGAATATTTGATGGGATATTTGTATGCTTGTGTATTCATAATGCTTTTGATGTTTAATTTTTTATGTATTCATCATGTATTTCGTATTGTTTATGTACTTACAATCTTATTTGTAATGATTAAAACTTGAAAAGTGCTCTTGATTGTGTTTTTGTACTCTTGATTTTATGTATTTTTGATTGTGTGTTTTTGCCCTTGATTGTTTGTATTTTTCATTGTGTGTTTGTACCCTTGATTGTATGTGTTTGTATTACTGATTGTATGCATTCCTAATTGTGAGTTTGTATTCTTGATCACATTTGTTGGTGTATTTACAATCTTGTGTGTAATAAAATATGAATGAATGTTTATGTGTGCTTGTGTATTTACAATGTTTTTTAATGTAATGATGAGAATCTGATATGATGTTTCAGTACTTGTGTATTTACATGCTTTTGAATGGAATGATGAAAATTTGATGTGATGTTTGCATATCTGTAATATTTTTTTAATGTAATGATCATTGTTGTTTGATTGGGTTGTTTTCTTATTTGTCATTTGTTCATTGTCATTGTGGATATTCTTGGAACGTGAGAATTTCTGTCAGAATGAACAAACTTTGATATGGCATCCCTTTTGTAATTGCAATAATATTTCTTTAATGATTAAAATTTGTTGTGTATTTTGAATTTAAATTTACTGCACAAGAAATTAAATGGGGGGATTGGGAAAGTGTTGAGTGAAATAGTAATATTATATAAACTATAAGTGAGGGGTAGCTCAAATGAACTTTATTTATTGCATAGGAAAATCACATAGGAGGTGGAGTTTGGGGAGTGATGAGTGAAATAGTAGTATAACCATAAATTAGGAGTGAGGGGGAGGGGCCAAATGAGCTTCCACCTTAGCTTCCACCTTCACGTAGATGGCCTCGTTAGTAGAAAATTTGTATCATAAAATTCTCGAAGCCAAGTGAAGTTCCTTTTAAATATAAAATTTATATTTTTTATTTATCACAGTTTAAATAATAATAAATCACCAAATTTAAATAATCATTATAATTTTCCCTCATATCTATAATTAACTTTGTCATTTATTTAAAAATAACTAAATTATTTATAATACCTAAACATATATTTATATGAAATAATATTTATAATATAATCCAATTATATCTATATATATAGAGTTGGATTATATTATGTTTATCTAAATATAAAATAAGTTTTCTTAATTAAAAGATAAAATATTACCTAAATTTTTATTTTGTATATTTGATTATTATTAAATAATTATTATTATTTGATTATCATTAAATTAAAATTATGAAATATTATTATAAATATTTTATTACTATTTTGTTATAAAAATAATTATTAGAAAATCATTATAAATATTTATTTAAATATTAAGGAAAAATATTTTATATTATTATTAAACCTTACTCTCCTTTTATATATATATATAATATATATATATATATAGATTAAAGAGAGAGTGTTTTAATATTAACTTAAATTTGAGTTTTTTAAATAACTCTTCCAACTTGTATTAATATAAATATATTAATATTTATTTATAATTTTTATATATATATATATATATAATATATATATATATATAATATATATACTATAATACTTAGAAATATAAAAAATAATTATTTATATATATATAAATTTGTTGTTTATATTACGTTTGTGCATTTAAAACTTTTTTTTGTGTGTAATGATTAAAATTTGATATATAATGTTCAATGTATTTTTTTGTCCTTACAATGTTTTTTGTGACGTTCATTATTGGATGTGTATTTTTTTATTGTGTATGGGATTGGTTGTTGTTTGGCCTTTATTTACATAGTTATGCATTTACAATAAATGTTGATGACATGTTTGAAATGTACTTTGAAATGTGTGTGGATTTTCTTTAGCATATGGCTTGATTTACTCTCTATATTAATTTTATATGTTCGGATATTTACAATTCTGTGTGTATGATGATCAAAAATTGACATGCAATGTTTGTAGTATTTATAATTTTGTATGTAATAAGAAGATTTGATGGGATGTTTGTATTCTTGTGTATTTGCAATGATTTTGATGTTTGAATGTTTATGTATTTCTAATGCTTGTTATGTTAGTGTAGTTATTGTGAATTTGTATTGATTATGTAGTTACAATCTTATTTGTAATGATTAAAACTTGAATTGTGCTCTTGATTGTGTGATTGCAATCTTGATTCTTCACATTTTTAAATGTGGATTTGTACTTTTGATTGTATGTGTGTTTATACTCTTGATTTGTATGCATTTTTATTATGTGTTTGTATTCTTCATCACGACATTAAGCTACACATATGTTTGTGAAAATTTGATGTGATGCTCGCATATGTTTGAATGTAGTTATGATTGTTGTTTGATTGTATGCATTTCTGATTGTGTTTGTATTATTCATCACATTTGTTTGTGTATTTACAATCTTGTGTGTAATAAAACCTCAAGGAATGTTTATATATGCTTGTGTATTTACAATGTTTTTTAATGTAATGATGAAAATTCAATATGATGTTTGAGTACTTGTGTATCTATATGTTTTTTAATAGAAATATGAAAATTTGATGTGATGCTCACATATGTGTGAATGTAATTATGATTGTTGTTTGATTGTATGCATTTATGATTGTGTTTGTATTATACATCACATTTGTTTGTGTATTTACAATCTTGTGTGTAATAAAATCTTAAGGAACGTTTACATATGCTTGTGTATTTATAGTGTTTTTGAATGTAATGATGAAAATTAAATATGATGTTTAGTATGCGAGCATCACATCAAATTTTCACAAACCTCTGTGTAGCTTAATGTCGTATTTATTATGTGTTTGTATTCTTGATTGTATGTATTTTTTATTTTGTATTTGTATCCTTCATCATGTTTGTTGTGTGTGTACTTACAATCTTGTGTGTAACAAAAAATGAAGGAATATTTATATGCTTGGGTATTTACAATATTTTTCAATGTAATGATGAAAATCTAATATGATATTTGTCGTGTATTTGATATGAGAATTTGTGTGAGGATGAGGAAAATTTGATATGGCATCTTTTTGTATTTGCAATAATATTTTTGTAATGATAAAAATTTGATATGTATTTTCCATTTAAATTTATTGTACAATAAATTAAATGGGGAGATTCTGAGGGTTGAGTGAAATAGTAATATTATATAAGCTATATTTTGTTGTATAAGGAATTCACATAGAAAGTGGGTTGGGAGAATGATAGAGTGAAATAATATATAACCATAAATTAAGAGTCAAATTTCTTTTAAATCTAAAGAAAATATTATTTTTATATTTTTATTTATCAAATTTTAAATAAGCATAATAAATCACTAATTTTAAATCAATATATAAAATAAGTTCTATAATTTGAAATTCAAATTAGATGTATATAAACCTAATAAATATTAAAAATCTCTCATTTTTTTATAACTTTAATTGACACACAATATTATTGATATGTATAAGATTATTATTAAATAATAATAATTAATTTATTATTATTAATAAATTCCTAAATTTCTTATAATATTTTATTATTTTATTATTAAATAAAATTATAAATTAATATTATAAAAATCTATTTAATTATTATCATTAGAATTATTATTTAAATACTATGAAAAATATTTAATAGATGTATCTCTTTATATATATATATTGAATGAGATCGAGTAATTTCAATTTACTCTTTATTTTATAAATATAAATTATACATATTTATTTATTTAATACTATTATTATTTATTTAATCAATATTAAAAATAATATTTCATAGATTATTATTATTATTTAATAAATTATAAAAAAAATTATTTAATAATGTATTTTAGATTAGCGTTTAGAGTTTCAAGTAATATTATAATGTATTTATATTTAATATTTCTAGTTTAATGATGATACTTCTGATATTTAATTTAAATTTATTTTTTCAATATAAATTTATATATTAATGAATATTTGATATATTAAAAGTAAAATAATTATATATATATATATATATATAATATATAATATATATATATATATTTATAATACTTAATTTTTTTAATAGTATTAAATAATAATAATTAATTTATTATTATTAAAAAAAAATCATTCTAATAAAGAGATGATATGTACATAAACATCATCTTATATATGTTAATGAAGTTTTCAACTTCTTTAACATTGGTTCTAATTGTAAATTTTATTACATGTTTTTTAATTAACAAAATATAAGGAAAATTATGTTAAGTGATTTATGATCCTAGTTGAAGGAGATCAAAGGTTGTTTTACTGTTGCATCTTATATATGTTAATGAAGTTTTCAACTTCTATAACATTGGTCCAAATTGTAAATTTTATTACATGTTTTTTAGTTTAACAAAATATAAGGAAAATTATGTTAAGTGATTTATGATCCTAGTTGAAGGAGATCAAAGGTTGTTTTACTGTTGCATTTACTGTAACAAGTAAGATTTCCATATCTGGTTTAGTCATAATGAGATTTTCCTGGAAGGAACACTTTGGTATCTTTATTTTGGATTGCCTAGAAGATTGGGGTGTTAAGAATTGAAATATTATCCATTCTCACCACTATTTTCTTTTGTATAGAATAACAACCCTAAGACTAAATGTTTACACATTTAGGGTCCAACATTTTTGTGGTTAAGTGCTAAAACTTCTGTTTTGCATTAATTTCATTTTTGCTTCAAAATTTCCCATATGGTATTAGAACTTTTGTGGCTCAGACCATTATCGATGTAAGTGAGGGCTTCTATTTTAATGATGATATTTTTTGATATTTAATTTAAATTTATTTTTCAATATAAATTTATATATTTATGATATTTGATAAAAGTTAAAAATAATTAACTTTAATGTTATATATAATTTTTTATTATTATTATTTTTTAAATATTATTAAATAATAATAAAATTTATTTTATAAAAAAAATTTCATCCTAATAAAGAGATGATATGTACATAAACGTCATCTTATATATGTTAATGAAGTTTTCAACTTCTCTAACATTGGTCCAAATTGTAAATCTTATTATATGTTTTTTTAATTTAACAAAACATAAGGAAAATTATGTTAAGTGATTTATGATCCTAGTTGAAGGAGACCAAAGGTTGTTTTACTGTTGCATTTACTGCAACAAGTAAGATTTCCATATCTGGTTTAGTCATAATGAGATTTCCTTGGAAGGCTGAAACTTATCAAGAACACTTTGGTATCTTTATTTTGGATTGCCTAGAAGATTGGGGTGTTAAGAATTGAAACATTGTCCATTCTCACCACTATTTTCTTTTGTATAGAATAACAACCCTAAGACTAAATGTTTACACATTTAGGATCCAACATTTCTCTGGTTAAGTGCTGAAACTTCTGTTTCGCATTAATGTCATTTTTGCTTCAAAATTTTCCATATCGTATTAGAACTTTTGTGGCTCAGACCATTATAGGTGTAAGCGAGGGCTTCTATTTCAACTAAAGACACTTGATAAAGGTGCTTGATCTTCCTTGAGGTTGTTGGACATGAAAGTGAAACCAGTGTTCCATGGGCACACATCCCTCACTATTAGGCTCACACATCCATCACATGTGGGATGGGGGTACCTCTAGGGAAATGTTTACCTGCATCCCCTTTTTTGGGATATGAAAGGAGACATAGGGATGGACATTTCCCTAATGTGGGGGACGCAACTCCCTAAAAGGGATGATTCTGGGTGTCCACCATTTATTTTGTTTGATAACAATAATTTATGAGTGAAGAGTGTAATATTCAATCCTAAGGCCCTACTAATGCTATGTAATTAATGGTAATGTTAAATTATTAAAGTAAAAGTGACATTCTCCTTTACCTTTCATTTTCATCCTTCTACTTACATTTTGAACATTACAATGAAATGACTCGGGATGTTTTAGAGTGGTTTCAACCTCATTGGACTTCATCTAGAGAAAATAGTATTTCATATCCCATTCAAAATTCGGCAGACTTAACAGTTTCAATATTTCAATTTTGGGGGGATTGCAATGTTTCTAATGGATTCTATCAAGTATGAGGGTCTGGAACTAGCATTTAATCACGAGCACCAAGCCTAAAATCAACCCTTTTGAGGGGGGTACACCCCCAGTTATCACTCTAAGTTTTTCCTAGTATGTAGAGGGAACACCCTAAGGTAACTCTTTCAAACCAATCTTTAGGGCCAAAGGCTAACCATTTCAGATCAGAGAGGGCTCTCTCCTTTACAATTAAACTACCCAGTGTCAACTCAGTAGTTGGTTGTGTCTTTAGTACAATGGCTAGATCATGCATTTAGTAGGGTTTGAAAATGATGGCAAGGAAGAGAGAAAGTGTATCCTTCGGCATGAAGCTGTAGCAAATTCAAATCTATCAACATTTACTAGGATGTCAGATGTAGTGACATAGGCTAAGAGTAGGATAGTTGATTTATCCTTAGAAAACCTTGCTATTGAGAGTGGTAAGAGAAAATAACAAAAACCTATTTAAACTAGAGCATATGATAGAAGAATTTTGTTAAGTTTAGATGAGGAAAGTGATACTTAAATGGTAAATATAGAGCATGAAAATGAAGCATGAATTATACTTAAATACCTTCATTCAAGCATAAGGAAGATAAAAATTTAATGAAAATAATAGAGGTAAACACATTCACCAAGAAATAGACATGGATGTATCAACACATGAATTCTCAACTTTGAAACACTATGTTCTTCTTATCACTAGTCATCTAGGATTAACCAACCTTAACAAATCACATACACCGATTACAATTTTTCTCAAATTCTGAACCGTTCGTTTTTATTGATTATCAACTTTATAGAGTATTTGCAAAACCATAAGCATGTTTTTAGAAATACAAAAATTACAACAATCTCAAAATAGGCAAGTATATCTCTAATTAAAACTAAATACATTACATTCCTCATTAATAAAAAAAGATGATAATATTATGTATCTGAGAACTATGTTGTTGTTGAAGACTTGGCTGAAGCTAAGGATCTAACTAATTACTGATATTCTGCCCAAAGTTTTTGAAAACCCTACTTCATCATCAAACTTGGTATGGTAATATCTTTCTTGAAATTTGGTCTTGATCCACAGAAAAGGGAATTTAGTACGTAGATCCTTCCTTCAGGGTTGTATTTGCTCCAAACTACTTCTTGTTTCCTTAAAAAAATAGGCTTTTAGCAAGCGTTGACGGATTAACTATCATACCTCAAATCGAGAGAAAAATTGGGAACCCTTCACAGATTAAATGATTGTTTTCTCAAAACATGGCAAAAATTCATGTAACTATCACCGCTCATCCAAAATGAAGTGAAAATAGCGCTAATGGATTAAATGTCTCCGCTATATAAAAAATGCTCCCAAAAGGTTGGAAAAACAAAAAATGCACCGCAAATTCTACATTTGAGTATGTTAGTTGCCTCCAATAAAATATCAACTTCACTCTATCTCCTTTTCCTAGTCTTCTTGGCCTTAGGAGTAGGCTCTTTGCTTTGATTTTTAGGCTTCCTAGAACTAGCAGGCTTCTCTTTGTTTATGACCAGATATCTGTGAAGTGTGTTATCTACCTCAATGAATTGTTATGCCAGGCTAGGGTTTTGTTTGAGCTTGAATTTCAACCTCAATTTATTAACTGGTATAGTGTGCAACCTTATTCCCCCATAGATCTCAACTAATGCAGACTCCTCAACAACCTTTATTTTCTTTGTCTCAGGCTCAACAGATTCAGCCTTTGTTTCCTCCTTTGTTTCCTCTATTGGTTCAACAAATTTTGTATGTTCAAGAGATGATATAAGAGGACAAGACATGGCTTTCCTTTCCATAATTCTCCTACTTCTTCTCCTGTAGACCATTTTCATTTCAAGAACGAGAGGAGGAGGTTTTGTCATCATAATTTTCCTCTGAATTCTAGTCTGGACAGATGAGGTCCCTTGCTCTAGGTTTGGGGTGGTTCAACAAGCTTCTTACTTCTTTTATTTTTGCTAATGGCCTTAGGTTTAGGTGCATCAGACTCTACAAACTCCCCCAAGAAAAGAAAATGCTCCCATGTTTTGTTAATCTTTCTTAATTTCAATTAGTAACTTGATTAAACTCTTGTGATAAATGAAGTGGGATGATACATCAGGTTTGGCCCTAACTATTGCTGACATCTTCTTAAGACTCATTAATAAAAATAAAGGAGCATTCATCTTGACCTCTCCAGCATTGTGAGTAATAAATGAAAATGATTCATATTGAATCTGTTGAAGCATCCTTCACAAGTGAAATAAGTTTGAGTGATCCTAAGGAGAAGGTTTCATTGATCCTTTAGCAAAGATCTTTGCATCACAAAACATCATGTTTTGTCCTTATATACATCTTTTAAAAGGAAAGGAATGTCAATTCCAGCTAAGGTGCGGATTTTAAACCAATGTTCTCCATCAACAGGGAGACATGTAGCCGTTGCAACAACTTCATCTATGAAAGGGAAGGAAATATCTCCAACAGTAGCCCCCTGACAATCAAACCCTTTCATCAAGGCTTGAGCAAACCCATCACAATAATCGTTACATCTGAAAAGAACTCGTCCCAGCCAACCTCCCAAAATTGTTTCGAATTTTTGGATATGCTTCGAGGAGATGAGGTCCTAGAGATTCTCCCTTGTGCAATTTGGCACTTTTTCCCATAACTATCATTGTCCAGAAGTATAGGCAATAGAAGCGAGAGCAAGATGCAATTATGAATGTGCAGGATAACTAATTTTTTACCTTGGTGGATAACACAACATAATCTATTAACCCTGCACTATTCTTTTCATAAAAAGTTGAGATTAAACGTGATGGTGAAATAGTAAATCAACCATATATAAAATTGACCTATCATATCACTAGTTTACAATGATTATTACCCTCAGTGGTAGAAATTCAAACGAATTATAATGTGAAATCATGAAATGACACGTCACATCACTTATTTGGCTAGTGCTCGCTTGCCTTGGTACTCGATCCTCTACTAACGTGTGAGCTATTAATTCTCTAAAAATAGACATATTTTTTGAAATCCAAGCTGACAATCCCACCATCAGTGCCTTTATTTTGATGGCTTTTGAATTTTCACTGATAATCCGACTGTCAATGACTTCATTCGACATTTTTTAATTGCCGCTAAAAATCCAACTGTTAGCGCCTGAATCTTTTGAAAAAAAGAAATCGTTGAATGTTATACTCTGAACCTAGGCTGAGATAACACCCCCCTCAATTTTGTCTAATAGCGCTTGAAATTTAAAAAAAAATTAAAGAAAACAAAATAAATAAATAAATAATAAATTAAAAAAAAAAATTACTTAACAAATATCAAAACCTAAATTAATTTGGAATCCCTAACTCACCCATTCAACTTACCAAGCTTACCTCTATTTTTCTTGCAACGCATCTTTGTCTGACTTTACATTTAACTATTTTTTAGCCTCTCCTTCCCTACAATGCCCCTTCAATTCTCATTGTCCATTTTAAATTTTCGGTACTTTCAAGTCTTGACTCTAGATATCAATGACCTTAGACCGATTTTTTGACTCATCACTCTTTACTATTTTTTAGTTTTAGTTATATCAATTTATCATTCTAATAGTAATAGCAATAAAATCACAATCTATGTTATACAAGAAAAAATAGTAATAAAATCACCTAGTCAAAAATAGAATCCAATTTTTAAAATAGAAGCATGTAGATATAAAAGAAGGACCAAAACCCCTTTTCATGTCATCACAACGACATTTTCATATCATAGTTTAGGAATTAAATATTTGAACCTAATTAGAATAATCGAAGAGCCCTCACCATTTCTATTACCTATGTCAATTTTCTCCTCTGATAAGCACTATGATTTATCCAATGAGCTATCCTATGCAACTTACAACTCAGATTATCTCTTAGATGTGGAAATATGCTCCATACTTTTTCATAGCTATATAAAAAAATCACAATCCATTTCATCGAAGAAAAAAATAGTAATAAAAGCACAATCTATCATCCACTTAAAAAAGAGTTGTAAAATCACAATTAAAAGCATCAAAGAGCCCTCAAACCCTTGCAATAACTTATGTCAATTTTTTCCTCTAATAAGTAATATGAGTTATCTTATGTCAATGTTCTCTTCTGATAAGGAATATGAGTTATCTCTTAGATGCTTCTATCACAAAATTCCAATTCTTAAGGGAGGGTTGGAATTGCAAGAAGTGGAAAGATGCTCCATCCAATGGAGGATGTAGCCACCTTTTACAACTAAACAACAAAAGAAATCCATTTTCATAAATTATAATTTAGGTTTTCTTTCTCACATTGATGCAAAGCTTGAGCTCTTCCCAATTTCCTTCTTGGAACATCCCTCCTAAATATCTTCCAGGACGCTAAGCTACTTGCTATTGCTCACAATCAAGAAACACCTAGTTTGAATCACAATTAATTCTATCATTGGAAATATTGTCATTTTGATAATGAATGTTATCAATTTTAGGAGAAAATGGTCAATGCCTTCCTTATTGAACAACATCGAACAACACAAGTGTTGAAATTCATGATGCACACCTAGATATCAATATTAATAGTTCAACCTCCACCCACCCTTAGTGGGTTCTCGTGGGAGAAAACTACTGTGAGAACAAGAATGAAGCTCTCTTCACTTAAAAATTTCTAGGTCAAGCAACAACTTACACAATTAATCATAGAAAATGGAAACAAAAATAACTTTCTTTCTCAACAATTGATTGAAAATTCCAATTTTCTACCACTCATCCTCATCCCCGACCATATCATATTGGATAGGTCCACGAAGTAGTACCTACTTTATGTTTGTAGTGTTTATCATATTTTCCATTAGACCATTCATTGATACAATTGATTGTGATGTCACACCCTTCTATTATTGAGATGTGATTTTTTCCGAGCCCTATCATTTTCACAAAAAAGCACAAATTTGTGGGCATTATAACTTCCACAATTAGTTCTGCAAGGCTAATAAGATCTATAACGTCATCTCTTCTTTCCCTTATTCTGCCTTTGCTAGAAGATAAGTTATTAGCCATATCAATATCCATGAGTTCAAAATGTTTGATACATTCCAATGCTCATCCTTGTCCGCATTCATCTACTTTCTTTATAATGCTCACACTTTTTCATGGAGATGTATTTCTAAGCATCAAGTCCAACTCCAATCCTTGTGTTACTTCAAAACATGCCTCAGATAACCTTTTCTTCATGGTTCACTCCAACTAAGGATACAGAGGTCATATTTTTTGCATAGGTGTTTCCGCAACAAACTATTAGTTTAATCTTATTCAGAGGACATTCTATACTGAACATCAATGCCCCTGTAATTATTCCATAACCCCCCATTTTAAATTCAATTCTTTTGGTACCCAATCAGGTTATTCCCATCATCTCAGTTCCTACAAATGATGATGTCTTTCACTAGAAAGTGTGTACAATCAATAGAAATTGGAGACAATTTATTTTTATCATGGACAAATTCATCATACTTTGTCCATAGTTCCTATTGGATCTAGTCCAAATATGTAATATATTTGTGTGTTATTTATTTTGTACTTTATGTCTTGTAGTTTATCTACCTTGTCATCAATAGTCCATTGGTGACTCAGTCAAAGATGATCACTCACCTAACTTTGCATATGATATTTGTAACCCTTTGAGTCATTTTCAAGTATGATCACTCTCCACCATTTTTGTACAAATATAACCACATAAAACAATAGTGTACAACATGTATGATTTTATGTTCTCCTTTTGGTATTTGCATTCTTCCTTCATCTGTGAATATGTACAATGCAGGCTACCTGTACTCATATCAATTAGCAATAGAGGAAAATTTAGAAGGAAAAACGAATTTGGAAAACCTTTCCATCTTTTGAAGTTTGTCAGTGATGTAGTATCCATTATAGATGGCATTGTGATCTTGCATGTAAGGTCTATTAAGGAGGATTCATGTGATCTACACTGCATTGATATTATGGATTTAAACCTTCAAAAACTATAAGTTGTAATACCTCTATGCTTATTGTGAACACTATTTTGTACATGTCTTCTTTAACATAGGATTAGCTGGGAACTAATGTTTCCCACCTTTCGGTGCTCCTAATAGTCAATGCCTAAACTTCTATTTTTTAAACTACTCGCATTTTTATAATCTACAAAACAACTAGGTAGTCAGAAACAACTTGAAGAATGTTAAGATGAGATTGTGTTAACACCATTGGACACATACCTACAAACCATGCCTCAAAAGCTCAAGTTGTTTCCTTTACCCGTTTTCTCAACTAGCAACATTTTCTTCTCATGTTCCTATCTTTTTTTCACAAAGATATCTACTTCTTTTGCTATGAAATGAGTTCAAAATCACAATGATTCTCTTCTTACTCTACTTTTAGAGCCAACGGGAGCAACTAACACAATTCAGATGGAAAAATTTCAGTCAGTAATGGTAGACATGAAAATAAGAGAAAACAAGTTAATGGAGCAAATAAAAGAGGCTAAATCATGGGCTCAGGTAGTAAAATAACCACCAAGTGAACAAAAGGAATTTATAGAAAAAAAAGTCAAGAGGCAGATGAGAAAGGAAAGGACAAAGAAGAAAAAATGGTAAATATCATCATCAAAGTCTTGAAGGACTTTGGGGAAAAAGAGAGAACAAATATTCTAGTAAGGAATTTTCTCAAGGATGAGTTGCATTGGATGGGGGGGATACAACAGGCCAACGAGATAGGAAAGAATGTGGGAGAAGGAAGGAATAGACGTGTCAGAGTTACTTTAAGAATCATAGAGGACAAGTCCAAAATCCTGAGGAATAAAGGGTTGCTTAAAGGCACGTGTATCTACTTAGACCAAGATTTAACATTCACCCAACAAGAAGAAAAGAGGAAATAATGGAAGTAAAATCAACAAGAGAGGGAGGAAATTGGGCATGGTTGAAAAATGAGAAAGCCCAAGTTACTGATAGATTAACAAAAAAGAAATAGGTATTCGGGGCCCCACAGGAGTACCTAAACATGGTAAGATGGAATTGCAGAGGTTACCCATGGAGAAGAGGCCTGGGGTTGGGGCCCATAGCTGAGGATAAAGACATTTTTTTCCATATGGAAACACATGATCTCAAATACCTTCCCAGCTAATCCTTGGTATGAAAAGGAGTGC
>APFE031300970.1:0-13493 GCA_000404065.3 Pinus taeda
AGGGGATGGAATACCAAGAGTTTGTCGGCCCCATTGGGGTTAGTTGGCCAGCCAACTTCCCAGGGTTGTAACTTGGTCATATTATCTCCATTTGTGGTGTACGGTACTTTGTTGGAAATATCTCTCCTAGTACTACAGGATTTGTGACAGGAGCAATGAGCCTACTGTGGAGCTCAAAAAAAATTCCGTTTAAGGGGTCAAAACTTCTCTAGACGTTCAGAACCCATAAAATTGCTAAAAATAGTAAATGCTGCAAAATGCAAGGAAATAGATGAAAAAAATAGTGGTCTAGGTGGAATAAGAGAGTGGCCACCAATATCCACCTGGATCATGTGACCATTGGCTTCCACACATTTTACATTTTTTCTTTTTTCGGAAATACAAAATTTCATCCCACAAATTGTGGCAAAATACATGGACAACATAAGACATTCTTCATGACACTTTGAGAAGCCAAAATTTGGTGACTCTGACATAATAATTCATTGTAATGTATTAGTTCCAAATTCCTATATTTGTTGTTAAGTCTTTAGTTCTTCACGATAGTTCTAACTCGTACTTTATCTTCACCCTCCAAAGGGTATGGATAAGTATTGGAACCTTCTAGGTCAACATGGGTTTCCATCCATCTATTATAGTTTAAGATTCCTTTATTCCTACATGATAGAATATATGTGTCTTATATCCATAAGTGTTCTTGTAACCTCTTCTTAATGACCTCCTTGAGAATCATTTTTCCGTGTTAGGATGATAGCACCTGGAAATGAAGTTCATTCATGATAAGACAATATGAGTACCAAAATCACCTATTCTATCTTTGTTTGCTCATGCAAGGCTAAATATGATGGGAAAATGTACAAAGCTTTAGGGAGAGGCCTTTTTGGGTGTAGAGTGCAGGACTAGGAGGAAAGGATTGAAGGACAGAGCACTAGGAGTGTGCAGTGTGTAGTGTCAAGGGAAGAGGAGGCATGCTTGTGCACATTTTGCATGTCCTGGAGGAAGAGATCAAAAGCTTTCTTACTGAGAATGCACAGTGTGTAGTGCTTGATAAGAGTCTAGGTGTTGCACATTTAAGCACTTCAAGGGCTAAAGGATGGCCCTAATCCTCACTGAAAGTGTGCAGTTCCCAGTGAAGGAAAGGGTGGTCAAGTCATTGCGCATATGCCAGATTCAGGAGACAAGAGTGGCACGCTTGGGCACTATAACAACACAATGCACAGTGGTTGACGAAGAGACTTTAAGGACTAAATAAGCATTGTAAAGGTCTAGAGATGGCCTTACTATCCATTGAGAATGGACATTGCATAATTCAGGGAAATGTTGGTCCATCCTTGTGAAATTGAAAGTGCAAGCAACAAGGTTGAGTGATTGTGCTCTAAGATTTCTCAATGTGAAATGAAGGAGGTTTTCCTCAAGAAGGGCATAGTGCATAGGCATACAAGGTAAATATCTCGTCACTAAGGCTTAGGAATGTGTAGTGCACTCATCACCTGGCTAGAAGTTGAGTGCGCTTATGACTTCCGTAAGAGGTGAGGATAGGGAAGAGCTCCAAAATTGACTAAGTGTGCTCAGATCAATGAGACAAGAGAGTGAGAGCACATAATAGGTCTTAAACAATTATAATGCACACACATACACCCATGCACATGAAAATAAGATACATAATACCTAAAACCAACATGTATACATTAAAATGACACTGATCTCCAAGTGCAACATCTAAAATATATCTTCATGATAGAAGTTTCAACTATAACCAAAATGTGTGCTATGCGATGATAATGTGTCCATCTCATGTTCTAATAAAAAATGGGATCAAATAATGCAAGAGAGTGTGTTGGAGCTACCTTTGGAAGGTGTGACAAGGTGCTCTTAGGATGTCTGAAAACAAGTGAAAGTGATGCATGCAAAATAAAAAATAAACACAAGCAATGCATGCAAGAGTGAAAGCAACAAAACTTGACACATGCAAAAGATAAAGGAAACAAAAATGACACATGTAAGAGAAAAAGAAAGAAAAATTGACACTTGCAAAAGCAAAAGCAGTAGTTGAGAATCTCACCTGAAAGATGGGGCATTTACAACCATGAGAGAGACAACACTCCTTGTGCTCCAAAAGTGCACAAAGCTCAAAAGAGAAATATGAATATCAAAATTATCTTTGGACTCGAGTCTTTATAGGTAGAGAAGACATGTGATTAGGGTTAATATTTGTGAGTAAGCTTAGTGCATGTTGAGAAACTAGGAGTGAAGATTGAATTGACTACCATTAAGAGGTGTGATAGTACTGACTTGAAGAAGAAATATCACTTTCAACAAAGAGTGTACAATCACTATCTATATAGGATTCCCTTACACAATCTCTAGAAAGTGCACAAATTAACCATTTTCTCAAGAAAATATCATAAAGTTCCATTAATACGTAATGGACGGGGAGGAGGAGTTGCTTCCATGCCTCAATGTTAGAGAAATTATCCAATATTCGCACAAATTATTTCGTTGTTCGTGAACTTCCACACTTGGAATTCTTTCTACATTTGGATCATTGCCCCCTACCATGCCTTCTACACTTTTATTTCCTCTAGCTTAGGGGATGGGGAAGTATTTCTACTTCCTTAATGATTTATGTCATTTCTATGTAGTATTATTTGTGGCATGGAATATGCGTGTGTAGGGACCAATTTTGTGCTAGACCGCTCCAATAATTTTTCACATTGTGACTTCTTTCCTTCAATCTAAGCTAGTTTTTATTCCCTCTTTGAATCTACCTTCAAATACAAAAAGAGTAGTTTGAATTTGAGGTGAAAAAGTGAAAAAAACAAAGACTTTGTGTGTTTTAGTAGACCACACACCTTTGTTGAAGCTTTTGTTACCTCTTAGTGCATGACCACAGTGTAAGGCAATCAATGCTTAACATAAACTAATTTCACATGGAGAGATTATTTCCATAGGGAGGTAACTCCTCTGTGTTGTGCATGGCTCACATAGCCCAATTCACAACCACAATAGTTGTAGCTCCTCTTTTCGTCCCTCCAACATCTATTCTCATCTCCAACAACTCCTCTAGGAATACTTATGCAACATAAACTTCAAATATTTACATCCATGGGATGGCTCTAGCGATGCCTTTAATGATAGTAACAGTAACATCACATTCTCTGCTGCAAGGTATTTGTGTCTCTAACTCTTCCTAGTCCTTCATAGTCAAACCCCAACCACATTGACGATGACAACCACAAAATTGGTAGACATGTCTAGCAAATTGTGTGTTATATTTAAAACATGATGGATTGCATAAAATGATGCACAACCAATAAACTCTAAAACTTAAAATTATCTATCCTACTCTCCCATGTTCCTAGGCTCTCCGAAGAAAAATTCAGATCCATCATTTTTCTCATACCATGTTAATATGGGAGAGGAAACACTATTGCACAAATAAAAAACTGTAGAGAGCTAAGATAGGGAAACTACTTTGGACACACAATTCTTCAGTTGAGAAAAATATCTCAATCTCATACCAAACTAGGAAGCTAACTACAATTGGAGAGAATATCTCAAACCAACTAAGATTCAACAACTTCCTACGTAACAGGAACAAAATTCTTGTTATAGATACTAAAAATATACCAGGTATGAGAAATGAATTTAATAATAAAATATAATCACGTAAGCATAAGAGAAGTAGGATTTACATAGTCCAACTTCCTCTACCACTATCAATATCTTTACATGGTACTTTTCCACAAAGGTTTAACATAACTATGCTAATTAATTAAAAATAAAAGTATAATATATTAATTTGGAATAAATACCATCAATAAGAATATATTACTGTAATGATAATATCATATTTACAAATATGAAATAAATATTAATTGTAAGAAATACAGGACCCATGAACATCACTATAAAATCCCCAATTATGGTAAGAAATATAGGACCCATGAACATCACTATAAAATTCCCAATTATGTTTGTATTAAAGCGGGGGGAATTTAAATCAGGTTTTTATACTTTGAAGGAATCAAAATTTTTTACTAGCAAACATTTTTGTTCATTAATGTTTCATTGTATTAAAAGAAGTAAAATGCAATGTTACACAATCTATTATGAGGGGCACGTGTAAGTATATGCATGTAACCTTAATATGTAACATGTGACATGAGATAACTAGTGTGGTATTTAAAAATAATAATAAGAAGAACTTAATATAGATTAGATCTATCAAATTAAAAATGCTAAAAAATTTAAAATAAAATTATATATATATTATATATATATATATATGCAAGAATATGTAACTAAGGGTAGATAAATACAAACTTTGGTAACTTTAAAACCTGGAAGGGATTTAAACTGTCGAATAATCCTTTTCTACCTATAATATAACCTTAAACCTCTTAAAATAACATTATAATTTTTAACTTATAATTATATTAAAATCTTAAAAATAATCATATAATTTTAATACCAATAAAATATAAATTATAATGTCTAAATTTAAAAAATAATAAAAAAATTTACCTATAAATTACAAAATAAAAATAATTGTTAACATTTAATTAGATAAAAATTCAGATCTCTTATTTTACATTTGGTGTCATTTATCCGATCTCACTGATAAAATTGGCTAACCCTGAACTATCATCCTAAAAAAATTGGCCGCATAGATCTCATCAGATCTCATATTATTTATGCAGACACTCTCCCATAAGTTTTTGTCTCCACATGTTTCCACAACAGGTTCACACAGTCGGCCATGGCCTGGGACTTTGCATCCAGATGCCTCAACACCTCCACCCTAACATCTCCGTTGTACCATGAGTGCGATGAATCCATGTGCTCGGGATTACTTTTACGACATAGTGATTTGTGACTTATGCAGGGATTGGTCAAGTGCGAGAGTATTAGTTGAGCATAACATAGATAAATTCTTGCGATTCTATATACAGGTGTAGTGCGCAAGTCTCTGCCTCAGAGCTGTCAGTCTAGTGGTTTGAATCATAGTGCAATGCGAGGATCACATGGTCCAGAGTTATAGTAGCACTGTGAAATTAAAATTTTGTGAAATTCTAGTTTTAAACTTGTCAAAGCACCCACAGTTTTCGATGCTTTTTGTCATCCTTGCTGTATATAACAGTCCATTTTCTGGGCATAGTCCTGACAGATACGGGTTAATCCTTCATTACTCCAATATATATAATTGAACATTATTAATACAATATGATTTTTCTTATGGAAAAAAAATATATGTTATTTTTCTAGCTTCTATATGCTCTGATTTTTCTAGATGATTAATGATTTTTTAGTTTTTTGAACTTTTTAAGCTAAAATAACTGTTTAAATTTAAAATCGTGTGAAATGCACATTTTAAACATGTTAAATATATAATCTCTGTTATAATTTATGTGATAACTTTTAATAATCTAATTGGTTTTGGGTTTAAAACTCTGAATTAATATAAACGTTTTTCACTACAATACTAACATTTTTATAATTCGAATTTCATAATTGGTAAACTCTCTTTGACATATTGAAATCTTATTGTGATTCTTATCTATATTATAGACTATGGCGAAACACAAGCTTATGTTTGGGATTTCCTTTTACATTAAAACTCATTTTCCTCTTATTCTTTTGAAACACACTATATATATAACAAAATTTTGGAAAAATATCATTATTACACCTATTGAATCATAGCACATTAGTTTGAAAAATATATATCATAATCCTTCTAACATTGTGGCGTGTACTTAGTAACTTCCAAATTTCCAAATTAGTCTGAAAAATATGTATCATACTCAGAATAGTGGGGCCTGTGCTTTCTTTTTAACTAATTTGGAAATTGATTTGTAAATGATTCATCATATGTGGAGAATGCCTGCGAATTTCAATTTTGTATTTACGGTCCATGAGTGGGGTTGGGGATTAATGTCTTTGATCGCTGCGAGGACGAACTGACAACGATGTGAAGAACAACTGGAATACTGGCCTGAGAAAGAAACTCTGCAAGATGGGTATTGACACATGACGCACAGGCAGGTATCACAGATTTTTAGCTGATTATGCAGCCAACGTGGCGCATTTGGGGAAGTGAGGACCAGATAGCAAAGGCCACGATACGTACTGCATACCCAAAATATAACTAAGATTATTCGTCGTATACTGTCCAATAGTATTATCTTTTGAGACCGTGGTACTTTAAATGTATTCTTTCTAATATTTTGAATGGTTTTTACGGTGAGATTGATTGTTATTTCTCATTTCACTCATTGAGTTCTTTATTTTTACCGCAGCAATCTGTTTATTATTCATTGCATATTTAGCAACATATTTTTATGGTAAAATCTTTATAAATTAATAAAAATAATCTTATTTGCCCTTATGTTATAATGGTTTATGTAAATTTAGTATTTCTTTTCATAATTTAATCTTATTCGCTCTTTTTTCCCAAAAATTTTCATGAATTAATAGAAATAATCTTATTTACTCTTATGTTAGAATTGTCTGTGTAAATTCAACATTTCCTTTCCTCATTTAATCTTATTTCTCTTATTTTATTTTAAAATTGTCTATGTAAATTGGGCATTTCCTTTCATCATTTAATGTTATTTGCTCTTATGTTAGAATTAAATTCAGCGTTTCCTTTCATCATTTAAGAGGATGCATCTTTCCAAAAGAAAGTCTACATCAAATTTAAAACAAAATATTTTGGAACGGATTAATAATTATTAATAATATTTAATAAAGTATTTGCAACATTACAAATTATCTTAAACCAATTAAATTTTTATTTATTTATTTTTTAACTTTTTAGTATATTTAAATAAATATAATTTTATTTCTAAATAATATTATAAATTTTCAAGTAATTTTTTTAAAATAAATAATAATAATTATTAATTATTATTATGTTAATTATTATTATAATAATAATAATAATATATACTAAAAAATATCCAATATTATTTTTTAAGCATTTTTATTAAAATATAAATTATAATTAATAATTTTGCTTTAAATTTTAATATATCATAATTTAATATTTTTAATATATAAATTAAATATTAATATATATATACTTATTTGAAAAATATATATATTTAAAATTCATCTAAATACGTTAAACACTTTTTTGTAATTATCTTAAAATTTATCAGATTTTTAGAATGTTATAATGTTTTGATATAGAATTGACAATTTTTGTTTTATATTTCTAATAATAAGCATCAAACAACACTCGCTATAAATTGGTAATAAAATATTTTCCTTCTCCAAATTCCATATACATACATTTTAATATAATTTTATATACCTACATTTAATATATATATTATGGTCAATAATTTAATAATAATTAATTAAAATTAAAATTTAATGATAATATATCTCACAATTGCCAATCCTTTATATCTATTTAATAAATTTGGAAATAAAAATACTTCCTAATTATAAATTGAAATGTTAAGATAAAAATATTTATTTTAAAGTGAATTTTTTTGCCAATGATTATGATATTTTTATAAAAAAAATAAAAAAATCAAACTAATTAACCTGAAAAGAAAATCCAAATAAATAACCAAATACGTTACAAACGGCAAAATACATTTCACATTGGAGTTAATATATAATCAGCAGACAAGCCCAAAGCCTCATTTAGTGTGCATCAATTAACGGTTTTTTCGTAACAAAATTTGTTACAACAAAATCCAATGCAATGGAAATTGATCTAATTGTAAAATCCAAAATAAGGGTATCTTCTTGACAAAATATTGTTACTAAAAAAAATGCAACACAATGGAAATTGATGTAATACTAAATCCAGAACCACAACCACAGCGCGGAAAATTGGTGATTACAACTTATTGAAAAACGGGTAGTCTAGCTTGTCTAACTATGAGACTACTCCATTGGATTGAAAATTAGAGAAGAACTTAACGGAAATTTTAACTATCACTCTAACTTGTTTTAGATTCAGGCTAATGGAAGATTTCACAATTACAGCGCTATATAAGTAATTATTACAATATTTTATTTTCATTAATTAAAAAGTAGAGAAATCTAAACTTGACTATCGACCGATCATAAATTCGGATCATCGGAACGCTCGGCTTCAAAGCCACTTGTATCGTGGATGTTGTCGCAGGCATCCTGTTGGCGAGCAAGACTTGCCAGCGTCTCCATCGGCGTGATTTTCAAATGCCTTACGATTTCCGATTCTGACGCCTCGGGATTTAATTCGATGATTTTGCAAAGTAGCCCTTTCTTGGATCCGATCTTAGCGCAGCTGTCGGGGTCGTTGGCGAAGATTTTCAATATCCGTAGGCCCAGCACGGTGAAATCTGAGTATTTGTATTTATATGTATGTGAGAAGTGACCCTGGTACTTACTCGAATGAATTCCAATCTGGTTTCTATCGTACAGCAAAGAGGCAATGGATTCCATGGATTCAGAGATGGCCATCACCCAAATGCGATTCCGGGGTATTTCCACCAATTTGTAGATGATCTCTGCAGCCGCTTTTCGAATCCCCTTCTCGTGAGGTTTGTCCCAATTCAGCATCTCGATCAGCCTTTCCACCACATCTCCCATGGTTCCGATCGTCCTCAAAGTTTCCTCTGCAAACTGATATTTATTCACAAGCGCCGACATAACTCGAGCCCCCGTCAGCTGATCGAAATGATCTATGGACTGCAGCAGCTACACGCTGTATGACAGAAAATCCATCCTCAACCCGTCGAAAACGCTTCCATTGATGCACCAAGAATATGTGTGATACAGAAAACGACGAACCGTGTGGAACTGAGGATTGGCAATGCCACATTCTTTTAACTCCGATAACGATTCTTTTCCTAGGACAAGGAAGATTAACATTTTACTCAATTTTCCGGAAATGAGTTCGTCCCACGAAGATGTTTTTGGGTTAACGGAGAAAATTAAGGATTTCGGGAGTGCGCATCTGACAGCAAATCCGAACAGAGTCAGAAACGATTCCACCAGGGACAGCCAGTAGAAAATACTGAGAGCCCGATTTCGATTCCGATTATCGTGGCTGGCGTAGTGTTGCTTCGGTATACGGAAGCTAGACAAGGCGATGCATGCAAGTGCCGAAAGTTCTTGTATCACAAGCGAATACACATATATTAACGACAGACTGAAATTGGCCGAACATGACCACCACGTCATCGCCTGGGTCACTAGCTCGCTGCGTCGGCATAAGATGCGAAGCCCTTCTACCACCAATATTATGCTGACGAACCAGAAGTCTATACTTTTTAATGATTGTGAGAAGCCTCCCAGGAGAACGGCAGTAGCCAAATGAAGTTCAATGTTCCGAGCGTGCTGGCGGCCTTCTCGAGAAGAGCTAGCTTGAACGCAAAACGAGTTAATTTCTTGTCTGGAGCTGCTGCCTTTTCACTGCGCAATCGATCACAAACTTCTTCTTCCGACTGTTTATCAATTCGGAAGCTGCTGGAGGATCCTTCCATCCCGTTCTTCCCTGAAGGAGAAGCAGTAGCATGTATAACCGATGACAGTATTGGGCACGACGGGCTTCCAGACCTGTTCTGAGGCAATGGAAATTTGTCCTATTCTCCGCTATTGGCTTTGTGACTATTTCAATATGTTCCAATTGTGTGACTTTTTCAACTTCGTCAATTTAAGTTTTGTTTCACGTCCGCAATGTAATACGGACTACAATCGTCACCCAATTCAAATGAATCAGAGCCCATGCACTGGTACGTAGGGAAACAATCATTACTGCTCTGTCTTTATGTAATGACTTTTTTAATATGATATGTTTTTTTTAAGCTTTATCTAAGGTGGCGTCAATTTTGTCGGAAAATAATGGGAAATTTTGTTTTTGATGGTAATAAATCTACTTCCACTAAGATTAAAAACTTTTACTCAATTTTTTTTGAAAAAGTATCAAAATTCAAAAAAAATGGTCGTCTTATTAACAATGCTTTATTTTATATAATTACAATTAAAAAAAATAAATATAATAAAAAATTATTAAAATCACATTCTTAAATTATCAATTTTGCACCCGTACTAAACAATTTTTCACCACATCTCCACGCCATTTTACGCCATGTTTTGCTCTTTGTTTTCCTTTCGGATTATACCCTCTAGCTTTTTTCGCTTCCTAATAAATTGGACCACACGTTTAGACATGCACTTTGTCGATATGTGCGGCAGTTTTCCTATGACGTTCAAGGCACTTATACGTCAAGTCCATTATTCACTCAAGCAAATCAGTCAATTAATTAGCGCCTTATCGCCTTGTAAAGATAAGGTTATATTAACTTGAATTAAGTAGAGCATACAATTTCAAAATTGGAATGATACGAATCACAAAGGATTCGTAATACAAGACGAGAAAAAAAGTAGTGCACAAATTCCTAACTTATTGTTTTCCATAACTGTTTGTAAGCAGTGGTTATCCACATACAAGACTAAAACCCACACTTAGTGAGTATTATTTCTATTTAAAAAACGTATTAAACATTTCAACCAAAATATATGTTTAATATATAGATTCAATACACATTTTAACCAAATTAATATTTAGTATATAAATTCAATATATCGATATAGATTCATTTTAACTATAAATTTAAAAATTAATATATAAGTCTAATATATCGATATAGATTATTTTAAACATAAATTAAAAAGTTTATTTCCGAAGAGATCAACCTAAATGATTTGAAAAATATTTTATTATTATAATTAATAATTTTTAAATATATATAAATATTATATTAAATACATATAAATAGTTATGTTTTTTTATTTTTGTTTTTTTTTAATTTCAATTATTTTAATTTATTTAGGTATTCCTTAATTTTTGTTAAAATTAATAATGTTTTTTTTTTTTTTTTCTAAATTTTTTTTCTTTTTTCATAATGTAAATATTGAAATAAATTACCTAAAAGGTAATAGCATAGAGTTAGATTATCTTTTCCGATCAAGCTCCTCCAGCGCTAAAACAATGGGTAAATCTAGGGTTAAAATCAAACCCTCCATTGAACTTTAGGGCTCGATGAAGCCATTTTTTCCTATTAAATTTCCCTTGTACTCTCAGCACAAGCAATTTGCACATACCTCAAGACATTTTAGGGCTTGACCAAGAGTGTTTAGGTAGTTCGATCGAGAGTATTAGATATTAGAGTTTAATCAATCAAGAAATTGGACCATGGAGCGTTCAAACCAATCTTTCAAGTGAGAAACTACATCAAGCACATCACAAAGGCTGAAACAAAGCTAAGTATTCTATTTTTTTATTTTTATTTTTATTTAAATTTTATTTGTAAAATTAAACAAATTATTTTGAAAAAAAAATTACCATACGAAAACCATGAAAACCACAAAAAAAACTCTTCAAATAAGTTAGAAAACCACACATAACCTATAAAGCCACAAAAAAACCATAAAAAATTATTCAAAACAACTTAAAAACCCACAAAACCAACCTAGAAAACCACAAAAAACCAATAAAAAAGACTTTCAAAACAACTTAGAAAACTACCAAAAAAACAACCAGCTAGAAAACACATTGAAACCACAAAAAAACTATAATTAAGGTTTTAAATTTTGTTTTGTTTATTAAATGCATATTCTTTTGATTTTCGGTTTTAAAATTTTTCGAAAACAAATTGTGAAATTTTTTTTCAAAAATTTTGAAGCTTTCGTTATTTAAAATGCATTTTAAATTTCTAACAAATTTGACCAACAATATACCAAAAAATTCTAAAACAAAAAATCGCTTAATAATAAATAAGTAAATTAAGAACTTCAAATTGACATGATGAATATAATTGCTCAACTAATAACCTTTATTTATAAAATTATTTATTTATTTTATATTCAAATTTTAAGTATCAAATCTGCCTTCAGATAATTTATTGGCAATTGCCATGGAAAAAAATCTTCACTGAACCAAAAAATTTTGATTCAAATCTATACATCTCAAGAAAAGAAAATTGAAAAATTAAAAACATAATAAAAATATAATTCAAAAATTATAAAAAATAAATTAAATAAAATAATTTATTCAATAACCAAGAACAAAAATTCCAGCATTAAAGCCAACGTGCAAGACTGAAAATCGAGAATAGCATGCTGCCACATCTCTCTGCACATCCATCACTTGCGTCGCCGCCTCTGCCGCTCCCGCATAAGAATAGAACGGCCTTTCTGACCACAATTTATGGCTGAACCCAGTGCCCGGTTGGCGCCCTTGTCCGAGAAGAAGCTACGATGCAGGCCCACGACGTTCGAATTTCCCTTGGGAGTTTGTGCTTATAATGTGACTTTTTGGAGATTCCGGTGACGGAATCCTGCGGAAGAAATGAGGTTAAATCTTGATTTTTAGCAGTTAAAATGGTTTTTTAACTGCATATTTGGATTCAGCACCCTGAAACATTAATGGGAGCCATTGATTGTGCAAAAACTAGCTATCAAACTTGGGATTCCAAGGAATTGCTGCCGGATTTTGACCGGAAAAACTTTCAAAAAGTCGCTTTATAGACTACTGCGATTTCTTGTGGATAATATTTTTTATTAAAATTTATTTCAAATTTCACAGAGACTCAATTGTGAATTTAACCCAATTTAAATGTCTCATTTTTCAATCTATTAAATTAATTTCTACCCATTGAAAAAAACTTAATCACTACTGGAAATGATTTCAACACATTTCCAAAAGAATCTCCCAAACCTAGGATAACCATACCACACTTTTATGGTACGCTTTGTTTTTTTATGTCATGTTTTGTTCATTGTTTTTCGTATTTTTTTTTTAACTATAACCTCGGGTTGTTTTCACTTCTCAATAAATTGGCGCAGACGTTTACACATGCAATTTGTCGATATTTTCTAATGATGTTTAAAGTACTCATAATGATGTTCAAAGTATAACTTGTCGCAGGCAAGTATAATGTAATGGATATTGTGTTTTGTTTATGGAAGAGGAGGATTTGTTAGGATGTTCAAAAGTGTTTAGATGTTAGGGTATAAATATTTCAATTTTTTTGCAGTGACAATATTTGAATTATGTTTTTTTTTTTTTTATGGTGGAAGTGGATTTATTATGATAATAGAAATCGATGCAAAGTCATCAAAAATTTTTGAGGCACTCAAAATCTTCAAGTTTTACAGTGGTACTCTGGATTTACAAATTTTTGAGGCACTCAAAATCTTCAAGTTTTACAGTGGTACTCTGGATTTACAAAAACAGCTATTCGATTTTATCAAAATATTGCTGGAATTTTCATAATTTTCAAGGCAAAAACACACTTTGTTTAGTCTACAACTCAATTAATTGTCATTTTAAGCAAAAAAATGAATTGCGATATATAAAATTTACATTATAAAAAGTTTTTTTTTTAATATCTAATTTTGTTTATTGAAGTTTTTGTAGAAATATACAGGGTAAGTTCCTCAGACAGAACACCAGAAGGACACCGCTCACAAACAGATCA
>APFE031300973.1:0-11686 GCA_000404065.3 Pinus taeda
AAACAAATCCTTGGTATGAGAATAACTAGAGACAGGAAAAATTGTAAATTAACATTGTCTCAGAATGAGTACATACAAAAGGTGTTGAAATGATTTAATATGCACAATGCAAAACCAGTTAGTACACCTTTTTATAGCCATTTCAAACTTTGTAAGGAAATGTGCCCAAATACCCAAGAAGCCATGTATTATATGTATAAAGTTCCATATGCATCATCAGTTGAAAGCTTAATGTATGCAGTGGTCTGCACAAGGCCTGATATTGCACATGCAGTGGGAGTTGTAAGAAGGTACATGAACAATCCAAGAAAGGAACATTGGATGGCAGTGAAATGGATTCTCAGATATTTCAAAGGTATCACAAATCAAGCATTATGCTTTGGTGGTTCAAACATTTCTCTACAGGGATATGTTGATGCAGATATGGCAGGTGATAGAGATAACAGGAGGAGCACTATAGAATATGTATTTATTGTTGGTGGAATAGCTATCAGTTGGGTTTCAAAAATCCAAAGTGTTGTTGCACTTTCAACAACAGAAGTAGAGTATGTTGTTGCTACAGAGGCTAGTAAAGAAATGGTTTGGTTACAAAGGTTTATGGGTGAATTGGGTAAGGAGCATGATATGGGCGCGTTATATAGTGATAGCCAAAGTGCCACTCATCTTGCAAAAAACTCAGCATTTCATTCCAGGGCTAAACACATACAGCTCAAGTACAATTTCATATGATCAGTGTTGGAACATGGAGAGTTGAAGATGGAAAAGATAGACACTAGCCAGAACCCTGCAGATATGCTAACAAAAGTTGTAACCAGTGAGAAACTGAGAATATGCTCAGTTTCAATTTGTATTCAAGGATGACGATGAAGATGAGAAACAACCAGGTCCAAAGAGGAGGCATTTTCTAGAAAATGAAGCAGTGATGGAGTTGCTACAATCATTCTCCAAGTGGAAGATTGTTGGATGTGGAGCATGATTGTTTAGAGGTCTTTGTTTCAGCCAGATGTATACCCCAGGAAGTTTGTACATCCCTCCACGTCGGGGGGTGCGAGGGGGCTGATACCCCCTGGATGGGGGGTCCGGGGGGCAGCGGTCCCTCGGCGGGGGTTTGGGGGCAGCGCCCCCAAAGTTAAAAACAGAGGTAAAATTGTCTTGTAAAAGTATAGTAATTTCTAGACAATCTGGGTCGTTCATTAGGCAGATGATCTGACAGTAGAAAATATGTTTAGTTTAGGGTTTTTTGCCCTAGAAGGAAACCCCCCTCTTTGTATGAGGGCATTGTATTGATTCTATGTAATAGATGTGTATTCTCCGAGATAGAAATAGAGAGGCGAGACTGTGAGATAAAATCGAGGATATTATAGTAGATCTATTGTAGGTTGTGTCTCTTCATTTTGCTGGATAATAGAAAGGAAGGACTAGGTGTTCGGGGTGGGCGTAGCCCAAATTGGGTGAACCACATATATCTATGTATCTCTTCTTTTATGCATTTTTTTTTTTATATTTCTACAATATTTTATGTGTTCCATTGCTCCATAACATATAATTTGCTAACAAAAATTAAGCTAAAAGAGGTGTGTATTTTTAAATTTGCATTGCTTTTGTTTGAAAAATCAGTTTGAAGTGATTCAAAGCAAATGATGAATGATAGATATCATTAATTAGTCTAAAGTTCCTCCCAATTTTTTTTTTCTACACCCACTAAACCCTCTAAAGGCTCTACCATGACGCATGAAGAAGAAATGCATGGGGGCTTCACCCAGTGAATCTCTGACATATCATGTGCATTCATAGCATACTAAATAATACCCCTAATTTGACTACATATTGAAAAAAACCTCTGAAAATAAAATTATTTAACCCCCTACCAATACGAACCCAATACACCTTCCCAATTTAAAAAACCCCTACTTTCACTAGATATCGTAGGTATCCTTTTTTTCATTAATTTATTTTATACCACTATATATTTTTTCATTAACTTTGAGCTCCATTTTTTATACCTACCAATATAAAAACCCTTCAGCACCTATTATATGCTCAATATATTATGTCATTTTTTCCTCAATATATATCCCCCAATATGAACCCACGTGGTATGGTATTGCTCCCACAATGAAGCTCCCGTGATGAAATGCAACATGATATATCAAAATTGCAAGACTAAGTGCAACAATTTTCACTCTCATAGAGGACAACTAAATATGAATTGGAAGTGATGAATGTTAATATGGATGGTTTAGAGGAAAATAAAATCATACATGGAAGGTTTAAAGGAAGGTTTGACAAACTTGCTATAGGAAATGGTTCCTAATGGTGGTAAGGTAGTCCATGAAGATCATAATGAGAACAAAAGGAATGTGAATCATGATTTTAGACACTCTGACTTTGGGTTGAATACCCATCACACTCCAAAGATCGATATGAGGAATTTTGATGGTAAGGATCTCGTAACATAGAAACTACAGATGGCATAATTCCTTGATCTACATGATGTGCCACACACATAAAAGGTACACATTGGATCTTTATATTTAGAACCTAATTTGTTTGTGTGTTATTAATGGTGTTTTTCTTGTAAATTAATTATCACCTGGATAATTTTTATCGTGAAATTGCTAACAAATTATGATGATACAAATAGAAATAACTTCTTTATCCAATTGATGAATCTCAAACAAAAGGGTCCAATGGCAGACCACATTGAGGACTTCCAAATATTGAATATAAAGGAACCTGATATTCGAGTGGATCATATGATTGAATTCTTCACAGGGACTTCAAAAGATAACATCCAAAATGAGGTTTTCCTTTGGGAACCTAATTCATTGGAAAATGCATTTAGGGTGGCAAAAAAATTTGAAAGAAAAGCTATGGAAACAAGTAGGTCTACCTCTCACAAATCTAAATATGCAAGTGTTTCTTCTTCTAACCTCCCCTAACCTACAAGGTTGACACCACAACAAACAGAGGAAAAAATAGATACACTAAAGGTGACAAGTGTGTTGAGAATAAATTATTTTACATAGATTGTGAAGAGGAGCAAGAAAAGGAACAACAAAAATCAAAAGGAGAATATATACATTAGGAACCAACCCCAGAGAAAGAAGAAATGAATCTAGCCATACATTTTAATTCATTAGAGGGAATTACGACTCCTGAAACTCTCAAGATAAAGCATATATCAAGAAGAAAAAGGTAATAGTGCTCATTGATTTGGATAGTACCCATAATTTAATTAATTGTAAGATATCCAAGGAATTGAATTACTTTGTATAACCAACACAAGAGTGTCAAGTGATGGTTTCAAATGGAAGAAGTATAAATTGCTCAGGGAGGTGTGTTATAGACATATTTGGGCACTACAACCCCAATCACATATGTTGATAAACCAAGGGATCTTAAACCCGTAAAAGTGTTGTTTAATATCCTAAAGGATCAAGGTCAGCTGATTACGTCATTTCCCAGACGTTCCACCAAAAAAACTACTCAGAACTGGTAAAAAATGACCCATACAGACTACTCCTTGGTCAAAATGTGATGCATATCACCTATTACACATGGGAGGTGTGATGCATACTAAGAAGGCCTTCTGTAGGGTGCGATGGGCGAGAGCAGACAAAAGGCAGATGCACTTGGCTAAGTGGAAACCCAGAGAATCTTCTAGAAACCGCTCATATGACACTTGCCTCTCTAAATTCACCCATAGATGAGTAATAGATCATGAAATCTCCAAATGGTATGAAGAACTATGAGTGAAATGGCACTAATCAAAAACCGAGAAGCTGACTCACCCCCTACAAATATCTATATATGGATCCCTCATCCTAGAGATCTAGAGGTTGGAATTTTGTAATCTGTAAGGAAGTGTTGTTGGTTTCTCTTTGAGACATTGTATTGTTGGGTGATCTTGCTTCTCATGAGGTGAAGAGGGATTTTATGCTGGGAGGATGATGTTTGCCTCTACATGTGTACTTTGAAGCGTGACAAGTGAGAAAGAAGTGGCAAGCTCTATCAAAGGAGAGAGGAAACAAGCAAAGAGCCAAGCGAAAGATTAAGGTTGGTGCTCTTTGCTTCTCTCTTATCTATCTTCCATCAAGGAAAACACAAGTTACATTGAATTGTTTGTTTCTAAGATAGCTACCCATCTTAGTGGGAATAGAAGATCTGAATAGACACTAGTTTTCCCGGAAACAAAATGTTGAATCTGTTGGGGAACAAATAGTTTGTTTGTTTGTTAATTTTTTCTTTATAAACTATAGACAGAGCCTGAAGTTAAGCCAACTAGCCTTCGAACTACTTTTGCTATGCAACTGTAAAGTAGATCAATGCTGCTTCAGTCAATCTCCAGGTTGGTTTATGAACTGAAAATTTGACTTGCAAACATCCTAAGTGCCCTGGTGGTAGCTCAATAACCTCATAAGATCATACCCCTTTGCTTTGTGTTTACTGTCTATCATAAGCTCGGCCTAAATCACTGAACTTAGTTGCAAATTGTGAGTGAAAACCAAGCCAAGTCGTGTCCCTGGTCCATCGCGCTGTCTCTCATTGGCAGTATGGATGCATCACACCTCCCATGTGCTATAGGTGAGATGCATCCCTTTTTCCCTTAAGGACAGGTGTGATGATTGAACGAGGCTGTTTCCTTCTCTGGAATTTGGTTTTCTCTTCATTGTTTTTAGCTTTATTCAGTAGTTTTGTTGCATATGATCAGTATATCATTGTTGAAGCCTTGTTCATTTACACTATTCAGCCTCCATTGATAAGGAATTGTAAATGCTTCTTATGTATTTTTCATCATTTACAGTCCTCCTTTGCAAAAAGTAGCTTAATTGAACTATTTTCTTTTGATTCGAAAGTGTTGCAGCTGTCATTTTGAATCAAGAAAAAGAGTGTCGTAAAGTCTTCTTCTTTTAGATGTATGGTTAATGTACTTCTGATTCTACATTGTTTATGGTATCATAGATCTCTATGCTTTGATGGTATTTTGTTTCTTTACCTCTACATGTGTTCTTTGAATTGGGACAAGTGAGAAAGGAGTGGCAAGCTCTATGAAAGGAGAGAGGAAACAAGCAAGGAGCCAAGTGAAAGATTAAGGTTTGTGCTCTCTGCTTCTCCCTTATCTATCTTCCATAAAGGAAAACACAAGTTACTTTGAATTGTTTGTCTCTAAGATAGATACCCATCTTAGTGGGACTAGCAGATCTGAATAGACACTATTTTTCCCAGAAGCAAAGTGCTATAATATTAAGTTAACAATTGGGAAATATGTCTTGAATAATCCAATTCTTTCCGTTCCAATGGGTCATGCTAATGTTGTAATAGGATTCCAATGGTTAAAATTTTGGATGATGATAGTTTTTAATTTTCAAGAAATTTTCCTGAATTTTTTCTAGGAGAGAAAGGAAATTGGATTAAGGGGTATTATAAGGATATTGGGGTAGATAATCAAATGTAATTTCATGACAATGACTTTAAATAATGAACAATGCGGTGTAATTGCACAATTATCTTCATTATAGGTTCAAACATCGAAATCATCCATTTCTTTAGATCTCCAAAGAGTCTTGGAAAATCATTCAAAGGTATTTGAGACTTTGAAATGTCTCCCACCTATTCATGATCATGATCATGCTATTTACTTGATTCCAAGTAGTGTTCCTCCAAACAACATACCGTACATTAATATCCCTATGCCCAAAAGAGTGAAATTGAATGTTTGGTTGCAAAAATGTTATAGAAATTTATAATTCAACCTAGACAAATTTCTTTCTCTTATCCAATAGTATTGGTACACAATAAGGAAAAATCATGGTCTATGTGTCCACACTATAGAGAGCTCAATAAGCTCACTATTAAAGTTAAATTTCTCTATTCTTGTCATTGAGGAATTGTTGTATGAATTACATGGAAAAAATTACTTCGACAAGTTGGATCTTCATTTTAGATATCATCAAAGTAGAATGCGGATAAAGGGCAATCCAATAACAACATTCAAAAATCATGAAGGTCATTATGAATTTTTGTCCATGCCTTTTGGCCTTTCCAATGCACCTTCCACATTTAAAGGTTTGATTAATTCCACTTTCAAACCTTTTCTTAGAAAATTTGTGTTAGTATTTTTTGATTATATGTTAATCCACATCAAGTCTTGAAAAAATCATGTTTAACAAACTGATAGTGTGCTTAAATTATTTGAGGAGAAACAATTGTATGAAAAACCCTTCAAATGTTTCTTTGGGTTATAGGAGGTGGAATATTTGAGTCAAATTGTATCTCAATATGGTGTTGAGGTAGACCCTAAAGAAACCTAAAGAAACTTCAAGGATTTCTCACGTTTACAGGGTATTATCACAATTTTGCTAAGGATTATGGGAAAATAATAGCATTTTTAACAACATTAGTGAAGAAATATGCATTTTTATGGACTCCAAAAGCAACTAAGGTGTTTGAACATCTTAAAGAAGAAACATTCAAAGTTTTGGTCTTAGCTACATTGAACTCCACAAAATCATTTATTGTGGAATGTGATACCTTAGGAAATGGAATTGGTATTGTTTTAATGCAATAATGAAGACCCATGTATTTTGAAATTCATCTAATAAAGGGAAATTATTTACACAAAACTATTTACGATAAAAAATGTTGGCAATAATACATGCCTTGAAGAAATGGTGCCCTTACATAATGGAAAGATACTTCATGGTAAAAACATATCATGATAGTATTAAATACTTTTTGGGCAAAAGATTATCTTCATAAGGGTAGTAAAAATGGGCCACAAAGATATTGGGTTGGGTCTTTGAAATCATGTACAAAAATAGGAAAGCAAAATGTTGTTGTAGATGTGATCTTAAGAAGGAATGATGATGTGGAAGCATTTCTCTGTGCCATTTTTATTATCCAACCTAATTGCATAATTGAAGAAAGGGATGAATGGAAGAATTACAAGGAGGAGTGGAAAGTAATTCAAAAGTCGTAACAAGATCTTAATACATCTGATACATTTTTCGGATAATGGTTCATTATGGTGCAAATATCACTTACATATATGTAAGAACTCCCAACAAAAAAAAGTTATTCTTTTGGAATTACATACCTCTCCTTTAGGGGTGCACTCACGATTGTTAAAAACTTACCACATGGTCAAGAAGTAATTTTTTGTGATTGCCTTAAATATGATATTCATAATTTTTTCATGAAATGTTTGGTTCCCCAAAAAAATAAAGTTGATACAATTAAGACCCCAGGTCTGTTACAACCTTTAGTCATTCCAAGTCAAGATTAGGAGGAGGTCTCAATGGATTTTATCACAAGTTTACACAAGTATGAAGGAAAGAGTTTCATCATGGTGGTATTTTATAGACTTACCAAGTATGCACAATTTTGTACACTATCTCATCCTCTCAAAGCCAATATAGTTATTACAACACTTATGGAAATTGTTAGAAATATAGATAGAAACCAAAATACTATTATAAGTGACAAATATCTCATTTTCAGTGGAAATTTTTGGACAAAAATATTTTTTTTTGTCTTGGTACTCAATTAGCTCATATCTCATCTTATCATCCTCAATTTGATGGGAAAACCGAGATAGTGAACAAATGTTTGGAAGGATATCTTCGTTGCTATGTATCTGATAAACAAACATAATGGGTTAAGTTGTTACCATTGGAAGAATGGTGGTATAACACTTCCTTCCATACCACAATAAAAATGACCCCATTTATGGCACTTTATGGATACCACACACTATCCATCACATCGTCTTTAAGAGAAAATTATATGGTTCAAGTAGCGGGAGATCACATTGAACATCAAGCACAAGTTCGCCAGCTCTTAAAGGATAACATATCTTCCCCACGGAATGAAATAAAACAATAGGTAGATTATGATCATAGTGAAAGAAGTTTTAGTGTAGGTGATTGAGTGTTTTTATGGATACAACCATACAAGTAAGTGTCCATTAAGCAAGCTAAGAAGTATAACAAATTATCACCCAAGTAATATGGTCCTTACAAGGTGTTGTAAAATATTGTTACTATGGAATACAAATTGGAGTTCCTTGCAACTTCTTGAGTCACTCAATTTTCCATGTTTCATGCTTAAAGAAGGTTATAGGTGACAAGCTCCCCATTCAAACAACATTTCTAGAACTTGATGAAGAAGGAAAAATCATATTGAAGCATGAAGCAGACGAACCCGACAACTATGGAATTGATCATTTTTCAGAGTATCTCATTAAGTGAAAGAACATACCCATTGATGGGTCCTCATGGGAGGATGAGAATTTTATTTAGAAACATCTAGAACTACTCAAGCATTGAGGACAACACTTTTATGGAAGATGGGGGCATGTTAGGTCACTATAATACTAGTGTAGCCCCCATATTGTTATTGTTGTGCCCTATAGAAGCCCACTATTCTTATTTTTGTGCCATTATATTATTATTTTTATCTAATCCCTAATTATATTATGATCCTTTAGAGTCGTATGTATACCAAGGAGTCTTTGTCATTTGTACCATCCAAAAATTGTTCATTTGTGCGATGTAAATGGAGGTTGGCCCTTCGAAGAGGCTTATTTTCGACTCTTTGATCTATCTTTTCTTTGTTTTTACAATCTGATTATGTAACATCTGTTCAGATAAAATACTATAATAGCATATAAAACTCAACTCTTATTAGACTAAATTCTAGGTTATTGTGATAAAATACTATAATATCACAAAAAAACTCCACTCTTATTTTATTTGCATGTAAGTTTTCTTTTATGTTATAAATGTTTTAATAAATTCAAAATCAGTATAATATAATTTGTAATAAAAAACACAAATAATACCATAAATACAAAATAGAAGCATGATTGAGGCGCTCATGATAATGCGTTAAGACGGTATTGTCGGCTTACTTGAATTTCCCTCGTGAATTTCATTGTTGGCAATATGATACCACACTAAGAAATTTCCTTCAAACACTCGTAAAATTAAAAAAAAAAAATCATTCTACGTGATCATATCTTGATGCATAGTGGACATTGGAGCTATGTCCATGTTGCATAGTGGACATCGGAGTTATGACCATGCCCGCTTCATCAAGGTCTTTGATTTTCATCCCCTCAGCTTTTTTATTCCATTTTTTTATTTAATCCTCTCCTTCTTTTCCAAAATTGTTTTTGATTTGCTTATTAGATGTTATACATTCACTAGCGCGATTATTCCAACATCATCTCCATTATGTTTATGAGAATGCTCATTCTAGATCATGTTAACTCCATTTTTTTATTTTTATGTATGAGTGAGAATAATAATTTTATTTTGAGAGGTGCTTCTATCTTCTAAATTTTTTGTATAACCACATTATAATTACCTAATCATTCTTTTTCAAAGATTTATATCCTAGTTTACTAGTGTAATGTCTACATGTGGAATTATAAATGCATAACAATTTATCGTTTCCTTCATTGACCCTCATAGGTGCATTATTAACTTGTGCAATAGGGCCATCCCTAATTATAATTCCATATAGCTTAAGGTTTAGGTCTGATGTAGAAACTCATCTTTGATTCCATATCATAGTGGTAACCTCATGTTCTATTTTATTTATGTTGCAAAATCCTCTTTTGTAAAGGAACAAAATAAACACATTTGGGAAGATATTTTCTTACATTTTTTTATAACATCCATTCCAATGCAGACCCTAAATCTAGACTTGAGCCACTAAGCATGACAAGTACCAACTATATGTTCAAATTCTTGATAGATCACCCCCCAATGGTTGGAGGAATAATGTTATGTTATGACATTAACTAATTCGAGGTAGACTCGATTGAAATGCATTTGGTAATAAAAAGGTACCTCCATAAATTTTCCCTAAATCCTAATGAAGAAAACTATCCCAAAATTAAGAATACTCTTAAGCCCTGACATCCTTGCTTCATGGGAGGAGCTATCTGAGTTCAAGTAACATATAATTAAAGGTTATCTTATAGATTCTATTTAGGATAATTTTAGTGATTGGAGCTCACAAATTCTAATAAACATGAATAGCCTCCAACACTATTATTCAACCCATTGGAATCTAATGATGACACTAGAAATATAGTATATTTTCCTCTTTAGCCTTTCATCACTTCTAGTCCTCTACTACGTAGTCGTTTGGCTTAATATTGAATCCAAAATAATTGAAACCACCATTTAAATCATTATCCTAATAAGTAAAATCAATCTTTTTCACTAGTTGCTTGACTCTATCCACAAAGTCAAGAAAGTATATAGTAAATATCTCAATATCAACCTTCAAGCTAGTCACATTACAAAATGATTGTATGATCCATTTAAATCACTCACCTTCACTATCATTACAATATCATAATAAAGTACATTTTCCACAAGTAATAGGTGAGTGACTTGTAAGTTTTTTCACATCAAAATCACTTGAATGGGCTGAGACTATCTAGACCTAATTATCATCCAACTAAGATACTCTAAAGTTATTAAAACTAAGTATAGACAAAGGGCACACCCTAGTCAAAGTCCTGTAGAGGGCCTAAATATATTAGATCCTTCCCCATTCATTAATATTAGAAATGAGGAGAAATTAACACAATTGATAATCCAATTCACCATGTTTATGTCAAAGCCAATGAAAACCAATAATTTTTTTGAAACGTTCCATGAAATCTAGTCATAAACCTTGGAAATATATAACTTCATCACTAATATGGGTATGTTTTTAGTTTTGATTGTGTGACCCTCTCTATATTGGACCAATTTCTTAACGTATCATTTGACCACTGAGGTACTCAAGTTTCTCATTAAAGATAATTCCACAATTTTATTTTGGGATTATTCTTTTTTAACTTTTAGTATTTTAATAATTAATATTATCTTGAACATACCATTGAATCAGTAACAACCTATAATGACGTTGGCCTTTCATTAAATTATCTATATTCCATACACAATCCATGGTTTAATGAATTTGATCAATATTCCATACACAGTAAAGAATTCATGGCTCAATGAATTTGAAATCACATAAACAACCTTGCTAATTAAAGAATTCATGGCTCAATGAATTTGAAATCACATAAACAACCTTGCTAATTACATATTTGCATATAGTCTGAACAAAAAGTGTTTACATATGCTGATAATCGAGCAGAACGAAATCCTAGGAAGAAACATAAAATTCTATGACAATTTTTTTTTTCAAAGACCGGCAACAACCCACTTTAATCATCTAATCTGATAGCCTACGAGGGAGAAAACGCATGGGCTCGCTTACAAGGCATCGCAAACTGCGGGTGCAAAAGAGAACATGTTGGTGGCGACGTCATAGAGAATTTGGTAGTTGTGCTGTTGAAAATTGCCTAATATGGACATGTTTGGACTAGGTAGCATTGCCAGGCAGATAACACCAGTGGCATCAACGTACATGTAGTTTTCTGGCTCCACATTATAATCTGCTCCCTCGAAGTGGAATGTTAAAGTGGGAAAGTTAAAATCGTTATTAGCTGGAACGTTAAAACAGAGGTCTAGTCCGATTTCAGACCCATCCACTTGCTCCAAGTGAGTGGAAGAAGATAATAGGAACTTGATGCTGCGCTGTTTTGAATAAAAGGAGTTGAACTGACAGCAGCCGCGCCCTTGAAAGTAGCAGTGTGACCTATAAACAAAGG
>APFE031300977.1:19206-30585 GCA_000404065.3 Pinus taeda
CTGAGTCTATTTATCGATCCTCACTGGATGGCTACGTCCATACCTTGGATCTAGATTCTTATGTACTCTGCTATGGATCGCTGCGCCCATACCACATATATCATGTACTTGAGATATTAGTTGTACTTCTCCACGCAGGTTTTTCCGGTGGCAGTGTTTTCGGTTGGACATGTTCTTGTAAAGCATTTCACCCCTCTCTCTCTCGGGCCTCATGCTTTAGGGGGCATCTGTTACACAGTAATTTGTCACCGTCTCTGTTACCCCTCTCCCGCATCTTGGAGGACTCATTTTGAGACCTATGAGAAGTGACATGACCTGCAAACACTTGCATTGCATTCCGCTCAACATGAACTTCATTTTCCCTGAAGACACCTCCTGCTAAAAACCCCTAAAAATAACCCTTTTTCCATTGGCGCGGTTCCATAGTGCAGCCCTCGCGCCAATGGGGGAAATCATCCAAAGAGGGCGCGCCAGTTGGTGCTCTGTCACAGAGTCGCACTCACGCCAACCATAACCAGTGGTGTTTTTTAACAAACAAACAGTGGAAGATTCATCCTAACAAATTCCTGGACTGAATCTATCTTGAGTTGGGTGGTTTGGCTTCGGATTTCCATAGAGAGGAAGTGGTTTGCCACCTCTCATGGAAGCTTCTTTAGTGATAGAGCCAATCCCATGATTATTGTGGACGATCCCAACTCCCCTTCCTCCATCTATAAAAGCTTGTCCATTTTCCTTGGCAAGCTAGTTCCAGAGTTACAGAGATTTAGAATTGTCAAGTTACCAAGAGCTTCATGCTGCAAGAGCCTTCTTCATTCCCATAAGGCCAAATCTAAGTAAGGAGATTCTTGTCCAATAACCAAGGAGAGAGAGGCTTGTTCCCATTCCCAACAAGCTTTGCAAGACATGTGCTGCTGATCACCCAGCCAAAGGAGGATTTGACATCAGAACTATGGTTGTATTCTTCTTTGTTTGTCATTAATAAAAGACTATTGTTATGGTTCCACTCTTATTGTTCTTTGTGATAATGATGAGTTATATCCTTTCTGACTGATATATAGTTGCATATATTGGATTTTATGCTTGTGTTTGTGTTGTTATTTGTATGTGCAGGTGTCCGTTCACGGAGATCGTGGGGATCGTGATCTGTCGGAGCAAAGGAACGGAAGCGTCGCCTCTTATACAAGCACTAGCGTTGGAATCCAGGTAGGCCCTCATCATTGGTCTTTAATTTGCAATTAGGAACTTGCGTGGTAGCATTGTATGATTGTTGCTAGACCCAGTCTGGGCTAGTAGGGATCGCCTCTGTCTGCAGAGGGGATTTACCTCCTCAACACTAATCAAAGGATTAGAATGAAGAAATGGATGGAAAGGTTATAGCTTCCCCAGTGGAGTCACCATTTTTTTGTCTAAGAAATCCTCTATGCTGATAGAGACAATCCCTCTAGCCCAATGAGTGGGACTAACAACCTACGTGACAATCTACAAGACACTTCCTAAATTACAATCGAAATGAGAGAAGAGGAAGATAGCCTACCTCATTTTGATGCTATAACTTACTCCTTTGTTGAGGACCTTGAATTGCTTGCACCTCAAGCTCATCTCTATTGCTCAGAACATTTGGATACCTGCACAAGAGATCAAATATACAACAAAGCATACAAGTACAACAAGCATAATCAAAAGTAATCCACTTAACAGATGAAGGAGCATTAAGATAAATGATGCATTAACACAAACGTTTATGGAAAGTGAACCAACATTTGTATATATTAATGAAATAAAGGAGGAAGCATACAACCAAGCCTTGGTGTCAATAAGCTCTCCTTGAGTGAATGTCCAAATCGAAGCTCAAGCTCTCCAAACACTCCTTCTCCAAGCCAAATGAGTAGCATGTAGTCACTATCTCAGCATAAGGGTGCAAATAGCCAAAGACCAACCATTTGGGAATGGGAGAGGATGAATATATAGGCAGGGAAAGGGAGTTAGGATCTCTCTAAATATAGGAGAAGGCCCTCATCTCAAGGAGGTAGCTCATAGGGATAAGATCAAAGGGAAATATTGGGAGAATTCAACCACATCAACATCAAACAACCTCTAGCTCGTTGTTATGGAAGCCTATAGATCACGAAGCTTCTTGTCCTCTTTGGGAAAACTTGCCTTTTAGGGATTAGCGCGAGTATCCAAGCAAAAAGAGCGCTGGCAGTGCGAGGCTAGTAAAGTGCAACTAGCGATCAACACTAATTTCCAGTGTCAGGGTCGAGCTGGTCTTGAAATTAGGTTTTAGATCTTGCTTCTTCAGGGAAGGTTCAAGGCATGTTTCAGTAGTGTTTAAGGGAGGATCTGAGCTATATATCAAGATGGGTACATTGCGTGATTGCCAAGTTTCGGGCACTTCGGGGTATGACACAGGGAAATGTAGGAGGCGTGACAAAATACTGTGTAACAAGGTCTCTGCTTGAGTGGATGTCTCCACTTGGCTTCCTCTCTACTTCTCTAATTGTGGATGCTCCACAATTTGTTGAGGCTGCTTATGAAGTTGCATGTTGAGAGGTAATTCATGCTCCCTCTCAACCAAGTCTCTAACCTTTTCCTTTTCCTTAATACTTTGAATGCATCTTGTACCTCAAGTGCATATAGGTTCTTGGCTCGCACACTGATCTGTTTCACACGTCCCGTGGCAATGTGTCTAAAGAAAACCTTTCCTTTGCTAAAATTCACATCATAGCCATAATATTTCAATACCGCGACAAAAACAAGTTTCTTCTTTAGTCCTGGAACACACATATCATCTATGAGTCTGAAAGGGAAGCCTAAATCCCTCTGAGAAGTAACTGTATTGATATCGGTCACTCTATACCTTCTATCATCTCCAAACTCTATGTTCTACTTGAGGTCTTTCTCCTCCAAGTCACTGAAGGGATATCTATTCCCCATCATATGGAACGAGGCACTGTTGTCGAGGTACCACATGATTTCCTTTACATTCCTTTCCATGCATGCAATGAGAGTGAAATCAAGCTCGAATTGTGAAGCTAGAGCTTCACTTGCTGTTGCTACTGTAGGCTCCTTCTTTCTTTCTTTCTTCCATGGACATTTCGTGGCATAGTGCCCGAACTCATGACAGTGAAAACACTTGATGTTGGACAAGTATTTCTTATTTCCCACCTCATCTTGGCACTTCTTTCCCTTGGATTTATTTTCTTTACTAAGTAATGAAATATCCTCTTCCACTTCTTTGGATGAGGTCCCATCTATGGTGTTCTACCAAATCTCTCCTTGCTCCAAGTCGGACCACAAACGCTCCCACTCTGGTAGCTTTTCCCTCCCATTTACTAAATCTTGATAGTTGTGCCAGCTCTTGGGAAGGCCTAGAAGTGCTAGGTTGACCAGATCATCTCCAACAACTGTAACACCGACACTTCCAAAATCATCTCAACATTGGGTGAACTTGGTCAAGTACTTTGGTATTGTGTTGCCCTTTTCCATCTTGAGTTTTTTGAGCTTGTCCTTCAGTGCCAACTTTCAGTGGTCACTGTTGTTTTCATACATGTTTTTCAAGGCCTTCCACATCGCATATGGAGTTTCCTTACTATGGAGGTTTGAGACAATATGATCTCAAACTCCTTCTAGGATAATCCTTCTTGCCTTTGCAATGCATTTTCTCCACTACTAGATCTTGAGCATCAACTATTGAAGGCTTAGGAATATCTTTGTTTATGAACTCCTTAAGCCTGATGTCTTCCAGCATTGCCTCCATCTTGTCCTTGCAAGAAATCCAGTTTGAACTACCCTCAAGGGCATATTCGGGTCTCAATCCATAGAACGACATCTTGCTGGCTTTGAAGTATGATACGGAAAATTCGATTTCACCTGCAAAAGACAAACTTATATTCTTCTCTTTTATAGTGATTTCAGCTCTGGCACCATGTAGAAATTCCTTACATATTCAAATTGTTTATTGTAATATGCCAAAACAATAGACTTGAATATACTCTACTCATTGGCAGAAACAATTCAACGATCGCGAAATCACTAATCATACAAGAGAAAGAATTCAATCAACACATTACACAATGATTTCTTGGGGAAAGACACAACTAAAATCCCCTCCTATATGTATATTTTATTAGGCATAAAATATGAGAAGATTACAATGCTTTGCTCAAGGTTGAGCAACCTCTACACTATCTCTATCTGTTTCATTGCTTCATGGAGATTTCGAGGCCAATAATTAACCAATTTTCTGCTTGCCCAAGTCCCTATTTGCTTGCATTGTTCCTCAAGGAATTAATCCCCTATTAATTAGGGAAATTCCTCAATATGAATTGCAAAATCCTCATAGGCCTTCCTCTAACTACATGCACCACTTGTACACTTCAGATCATTAAATAACTGATAATACATTGTCCCTGAACTCCAATCTCAAGTGGGTCTTTCTCAGATATGACACGCATGAGTTATTTATGAGTGAATCATCAATTTACTGGTTGATCACTGTAGGTAGCACCACACTACTAACCTCCCACTAGTTCCTCCATGAGTTGGAACTAGTTTAACTAAATTTAACTCAATTAAATTGAGTTAATTAATTACAACTCAAATTAAACTCAATTAGGGCCTATAATGTAGGATACACTCTACATGACTCTAGTTAGACCCTCAACTCGAATTAACTGAGCCAACTAAGTCAAATTAACTTAATTAACTAATACAAGGTGTCATGAGATGTGGAATTACATTTTTATTCCAAATTTAATTCAAGGACAAAATTAAATTAGGATTTTTCTTGATGACATTTTTGACATTTCTTATTGCAATTTTCAACAAAGATCTCTGTTGTAACTTTGTTGGACATAGGGGAGGTTTTCATCCCATTTTCATGGATGCTTCGAGTTGTACGTGTGCAAAATGTCCACAATCATCATGTTGACGACCTCTGTTTTGCCATCAATTTTGGGGTGGAAGGTCATGGACTTAGTTAACTTGGTATCCAACATCAACTAGAGGCTTGACCAAAATGTATTCAGGAATATGCTATCCCGATATGAGACAATGGACAGTGGGATATCAAAATGTACCCACACTTGTTCAAAGAAGAGCTTAGAAGTTGATTTTGTTGTGATACTCTTCTTGCAAGCTGCTAGAATGGCCATCTTAGAGAATATATTGACGTCCACGAACATGTAGTCATTTCCTTGCTCATTAGAAGGAAAACCCGACATGTAATCCATGGAGATGGATTCCCAAGGCCGACTAGGATTAGGAAGAGTAGTATATAGGCCTTGCTTCTTGATTGTTAGTTTGAAATGGTGGAAGTAGTGTAGGATCTGATGTACTTCCCAACATCCTGTTGAAGGTTCGACCAATAAAAATAATTCTGCAGCACTACCACTATTTTCTCTACCCTAAAGTGTCCAATGACCTGACTGTAGTGCACTTCCTAAATCATCTTGGCGTGCTCACTTATAGGAATATCGAGGTGTCCCATGTGGCATAACAATGCACCCTATAGGCGGAAGTATAGAACTTTCTTGCCTTCCAAGAGTATCTAGTAGGTGTCGCCGAATTCTGGATCGCTCTTGTAAAGATGCGGCCACCTCGAAGTCTTGTGTCCACACAAGTCGAGCACAGTGATTAGTGCCATGACTGATGGTCGGCTGAGATAGTCTACAACATTATTGGTGCTTCTATTTTTGTACTTGACATTCAAATGGAACTATTGTAGATATATAGACCATGTCTGATGGTGATTGTTTTGCAACTTCCCTTGTGTTTGTATGAAGTGCAAGGGTCGGTGATTTGTATGGATGACCGTTTCCTTCCAGAAAATGTAATGTTTCCATTGTTAGCAGACATAGATAATATAATACATCTCTTTGTCATAAGTTGGTTACTTTCAGATTGTCTCTGAAAGTGTCTCACTGTGATATACCATCAAATGCCCCTGATGGTTAAGAACTGCACCAATAACATAGTCTGAGGCGTTTGTCTCACTTTCAAATGGGTTTTGCAGGTCTGGTAATGTGAGCAATGGTGCAAAGAAGAGGTGATGCTTCAACTTGACAAACACCTTATGTTGGGATTCAGACTAAAAGAACTTTGCTTTCACTCTGCCCTTGGTGACTTGACTCGAAGGCAAAGTGATATGAGAGAACCCTAATATGAACCTGCGATAGAAATTGGAAATATCCAAAAAGTTACGGAGCTTTGTTAGAGTGGTTCGGTCTGGCCAATCTCGTATAACTTGTATCTTGGTTAGGTCCACATGCACACACTGCTCATTAATGATGTACCTCATATATTAAACTTGAGTTATATCAATAGTGCATTTCATCAAACTGGTACACAATTGGTGTTGTCATAGGGTTTGGAGGACCTGTGAGATACGATGTATGTGCTCTTCCCATATTCGGATGAAGGTCATAAAGTTTTCCAGGTACACTACCACGAACGAGTTGGTAAAGGGTCGCAATATGTTGTCCATCAACCGCACGAAGGTTGTGGAGGCATACGTCAACCCGAAAGACATGACCAACCATTTGAAAAAGCCCTGTTATCACCAAAAAATGATCACTTAACCATTCCTAACTAGGTGGATCGAAATACACCTATATGTTTATATATATATATATATATATATATATATATATAAATATATTATTTTCTCTCATACTTTAATTTGAATAATATAAACTTAATTTTAATAAAAAAAAATTGGATAAAGTTTCTAGTTTCCTAACAACTAGTTTTCTAATTGGTCAACCTCTAACAATAAAATGATATAATTTATTAATAAATAAGTTCTTTTCATTATTAAAATTCAATATTTTATTTTTGATTATTTTTATTATTCCTTAACTACGATTTTTAACTAAACATAGAATATTTTAATGGAATAAGTCCTTACCACTAACTCCCTAATAATTATTTTCTTTACATTTTAACTAATTCACCAACAACTAGTTTTTAACGACTATTTCTGGGCAATGTTGCATCCTTAATATTTATTTCTTATGATCGATGGATTTCTCACCTAGTCCTGAGGATGAACCACATTAGCTGGTTCGAAACGTCACCAAATCCTATCAATATGATTAATCTGAAAGACTTTCTTCTATACACCATGTAGATTTAATTTTACCATATTAAAATCACTTTCATTGTGGAAAATATTTTTTTTTGTTGTAGGCTGGGGCGGGACTCTCCAATTTACATGTCCATTAAGTACCCCTCAACGGGGGAAGGGTAGCCCAAGATTTGAACCCAAGACTTCCGGTTCGGTGAGACTTCATTTCCACGGCCATTTCCGCTTGAGCTACCCCATGTGGACATTGTGGAAAATAATTTAGTAAACCACTTTTATTAAATTATTTTATGATTTAAATCGAAAAATCCCATGAGAATAATTAGGTAAATCGTTATTTATGTAATTTTCTCTAGGAATAGTTATTAAATCATTATTTAATATTTATTCCTTCTCACATTTGACTAAATCTCTTAGGAATATTTAAATAAATCACTATTTATTTAAATTTCCTTATTTAGGTTATTAAAATAGTTATTAAATCACTATTTAATAACTATTTTGATTTCACACATTTATTAATTCTACCGAAATCATTTTATTTGTTAATTATTTATAAATAAAGGTATTTAACCATTTTAAATAGCTTTTCCCTCTCCAATAAATATAATAAAGTATTCCAAGTGGTTAGATCTGAATTTGGTTAATATTATTTTACTATTCTCCATTTTCAAGGTTAACTCCATACTTTGTTATAAATAGGAGGGTTTTTCATTCATTCTTTACCATGATCATAATCATTGTCAACATTATCATCTTTTTCTTTGAGCTCCCATTTTGATTTCTCCACTTTTGTTTGGGTTTTTCACATATTGATAGAGAGAATCACTTTCTGAAGCATCAAGGATATCAAGGACGCATGCCATGGAACATATCCATCTGTAGATCTCCTTCACGAGGTGTTATCAATAGAAGATTGATTCATTTAAAAAGTATTTCCAATTAGGTTATTAAACTAGATATTTTATATTGTTGCTTTGTGTTATAGATCATATCTTCTTTTACTATAGGTTTTCTATTTGTGTTGTAGATATGAATTGGCAACAACCATCAACTTGTTGTTAGGGTCACTTGTCACCTAGTGACTTAAGTGAAGTGTTTTTGGTACACCTTCTAAGAAATTTCAGACTAACAAACCCTCCTTGGATTTGAAGGTAGTCTTCTACACATCGGAGGGTTCAATCAGTGCCTACTATTACCCAGACTTCAAGTCAATTATGTTGAAATATTTAGCCCCCTTGAGTTGGGCCAAAAGGTCATTAATCCATTGAATTGGATACCTATTCCGAACAATTATCTTATTCAGCGCCTAATAGTCAATACAAAGTCTCTATGTTCCATCTTTCTTCTGTACCAACATGATCGAACTGCTACAGGGCGATGAAATTGGCCTGATGTGCTGATATGAAATGATCATATGTCAAACTGATGTAGAATTGATTAATGTCATTAGTGAACAGAATGTTAATTGAAAGTGCTTTTATCGTGAGAATTGCTTGAGAAGAAATATTTCATGATAGATGAGAAAACATAAGCAATAGGTAATACAAAAATTAAAAGCAGCAAAATGCAATGAGACCAGACAACAAGATTGATTACGGAATTCGTCCCTGATGGACTAAGTCTCCGGGTCTGCTTTCAAGATGGGTGACCGCTTTATTAGGATTGAATCCGAGGAGCTCGATTACACATCAAATTTACCATATTGATCGTGCATGTAGGCACTTCTGGTCATTGTCACAAGAAAACTCTTTGAATTAGCTTTCCAACGCCTATCTCAGTTCCCAATTCCGACTCTCGATGCTCCTGTTACATTGAAAACAAAACAATCTATATTCTCCAGAATCTGCACATAAAACTCAAAACCACTCATCCTCCATCTTCAATGAGAAAAACTAGTTTTGTAGCCCTCCAGATGCATTCTAACTCCTTAGGCTGAGTTTAGGAATGCATAAGCTAAAATTAGGGTTTGTTTCCCTCGGGCTTGTCATGGAATCACACCTTAGGTATTGGTTACATGGTGGTTTAATTAAAATATTCAAACTTATTGAAAAACCCAAAAATAAACTTTATAATAAAAAATCATCGCTAGTGGTCAGGTTTACAACGTGGAGTTGGTGGACCGCCCATGTGAACAGCATGCAGTCAAGCCACAAAGGGACATAGATACAGTTTTATCCCACAGCTTCAGAACCGTTTTCCAACAGTGCATGTGACAACTGCCTCTCGGTGGTCTTAGCTAATGGTGCGGCTTCCATAACCTATTACATTTTTCCGCCTATCCGCTCACATGCTGCAGTTTCTGAAGACCCCAATGGTTACGCCCTTGTTTGTGCACATGGCTCACTGTGGTCTAACTGTAGTGACTGCCCCAGTGTTCACACGCCACAGTTTGTTTCGATGTGGTTAGGCTGACGATTAGAACTGTTGTTTGTAAACCCTGACTACGAGTTAACTACCATCGAAACTGCTCACAGGGCCGCAGTTCTGACGTGGTCTAAACCTCGTGGTTAGGGACCTAATTTATTATATATTTTTCAATTTTTTGGTTTGTAATGTTTACAGATGCCGAGAGCGTTTAGTGGACTAGTTTTAATGTATTTTAATACATGACTTTAGGTTTTAGGTTAGGGCTCTAGGATTTGTATTAAGTTTTTAGCATAGGCTTAGATAATGAATTAGGTTTAGTCTTTAGTGTCAAAGACTTACACATTTTTACATAAACCCATTACACATTTCTTTGTCACAAAGCGAAATTTGTGACTAACATCACATGACAACAAACCCTTGTCGACAACCGAACTCTGCAAAGCGGATGAAAACCCATGTCGACAACCAAATCCTACGAGACAGACAACAAACCCATGTCGATGACCAAATCCTGGCGGAACTAATGACAACCACTTGTCGACAACCAAGTACAAAACCATATCAACTATCGACATCACTAGGAAGCTGAAACCAACACCGGACAACTTGAACCATAAACATCATTGTCGAAGCTGAAGACACCAACACTGAATGTTGATGACGAAACTGAACATGTGCAACTGATTGGACAAGATCCTCCTGGATCAATCCTCTCCACTTGAAACTCTCCACGTTGTCCTGAGAATGTACCAATACATTCGATCAACCACCTGAAAATGATGACCCTGATGATGCTGATCATGGCACACTTTGAATCTGTGAACTGTTCCATTCATCTGCAATATGCTCAACTTGCGAAGATGGTCAAACAACCTATTATGAACATGGCAATTGACTTCTTTCCACGAAATACCATGAATTAGTGATTCATAAACATCTTTGAAAACAATATCTACATGATATTGTTGAATACTATTGACATGTATTAACAATCTATATTGTGGAATGACAGAGATAATAAAAGACATTTTTGACATCAAACCAACAACTTGACTTGATATACTTTCCTGGTCCCTGATTACTAAGTGAACTTGCTGCACTAAACCCATCAAACGATAATATGAAAAATGCTGCAACTTAGTTTGATTTTGAAAGTATTGAAATGGTTGTTGATTTGTTTGAATCACTATTTCCTTATTCATTAAATGATGTTTCCATTGATTAGCACTTTTCCCCTTATGCATAAGTTTCCCTTAGATGTATTGAATACTTTGACACTACTTTAGAAAAGGCTTTGATGTGAAAACAAATAGGCTTCCTCTCCACTTGAAAAGAGGCCTCCAAACTATTCGAAACATGAGACAATACAAGAGAAATTTAACACTGACTTTCCCCAATACTGACCTGCATCCTTGTAACTGATAACTTCCAAACTTGGACTTAATTGATTCATTCTTACATTAGGAAGAGAAGCTATAGGCATCAACTATAATTCATGTTGTATTCCCTGCTTATGAGTAAGATGTTTGGTTTCCTTCAATAGAATTGGAAAAGTTTCTACCTCTTTGATCAAACTATCTTTAAGTTGAGACTGATAACTTGAGCAAACATCATGTCGATTCTTATGTTGTTCCTTTACACACATGATTACAAATCTCTTATTTGAACTTATTAATTGCTTCATTTGATTAGCAACAACTAAATTCAAGTGATCTCTACTTTGATGTGCCTAACAATAAATTCAACCCCATCTTTCTTAAGGCGATATTTATGATCTCTGTTAGCGCTTGAGATTTCACCTCAGGCTGAGAAAGGCAAACCTTCAAGGCAACATCAAACCATTTCATCTCGTAGCTAGCCCTACGGGGTATGAGAAGGCTCTCTCCGGTCAATCTCGTTAAATTTTCAATGGGAAGAGATGACCA
>APFE031300977.1:43757-61999 GCA_000404065.3 Pinus taeda
TGTGGAGGGTATTAGGGTTTGGGTAGAATACATAAAAGGGCATTAGGGTTTTGTAAAGGGATTTGGGGGAGGGATAGGGTTTTAGGAATTTGGGATGAAAAATTTAGTATTTATTGCAAATGAGATAAGATATAAACATATTATGACATTTGTGAATTTAATAGGAAACAAGGAGGGAATAAATAGGGATTTAAAGCCTTGAAAAAACATCAACCCTAGCATTATGCCTACATGAACAAGCAATCACCCAAATCCATTTCTCCTTACATTTCTTGGTGATAAACATATATATGCAAGCCCATCATTTCATGTTTCAAGCATTCAAACGCACTAGAGGACCCTACCTCGATCAATTGAGCAAGTAAGAGGGTGATTTAGTCGATTTGGAGTGGTTCTGTAGAAGACAGCTTGAGTGGTCGCGCCCCTGCTCTGAGTGGTCGCGCCCTGCCTGAGTGGTCGCGCCCTTTAGAAAAATGCACTGCAGAGGGGTCGCTGAGTGGTCGCGCCCCACCTAACTAGTCGCGCACTGAGCCTGAGTGGTCGCGCCCCTGAGAATGACTCCAACTTTCTGCAAATCGCCTCTTTTGACCTCTCACTCGTTTTGCAAGCTCTCAAATGCATAATGAGGCTATGTAGAGGGAAATTTAGTCTTATAGGTCCAATTTGAAAAAATTAAATCACCAAACCCACTTTCTAATGTTTTTGCTTTGACATTCACTTTAACACTGTTTAAGTTCACTTTGCCTGAATTTAATCTTTTGAGTGCTTTAACTCCGTTCTTTTTGCAGGTTGACCATCTGATGGACTCTGGCGAGGAAACCAGGGTTATTGCCGGCATTCTGAAAAATTTTGAAAATTTTCCTTATTTTTGCAAATTTCACATGACCTTGGGTTTAAAAACAAGGTTTTTAAATCCAAGGTATAAATGAGCTGTACCTGATGAAAAAATATCAATGGAACATATTTACATACCTCCTTCTAGCTTGCTGGGGACTATTAGACCTTTGACTCATGACCTTGCAGTGATTTTTGACCAAAACCCTAGACCTAAGACTTGGGATTTCAAGACAAAAATAAAACAAGTGTAACACAAGCTCATTTAAATGATATGATCTGATCCAGCAAAGCCAAGAAGGGAACAAGGACCAGCTCCTCCATCAGTTTTATGGCATGCCTAACGGGATGCAAAACTGATACTGATGAGACACTTACCTATGCACATGCAAAGAGCTTTTGATCACCGATGGAGGGCTCAAGACTGAAACTAACACTCTCTTCTATAAAATACTGCATTACGATCATAAAGATAAGGACTTCCTAAGACAACTCCACATATGTCTACTAGAACCACATCTAATTCCACTTCATCAATATAATTAGCTATAATGGCAAATCTTAATCAACATTGTTTTGTGACTTTTATCTGAGTTTATTTATTTAGCCATCCTAATGGGTAAAGTCTTGGATGATTCGGTGTCTCCAAACTCAAGTTTTTAACTAAATTTTCAGATATTAAATTTTCCTGTTGATCCAAAATGGATATTGTATACAATACCTCTAAGTCTAAGTCTTCAAATATGTTAACAAAGGGAAGACCTGACGAAGTTATAAAACTGAGTATGGCGGAGAAACAATGAAAGAATGGTGGAAAACCAAAGTTAAAGTGAAAGCGGAGAAGCGCAGCCTTAATGCCCCAGAGCTGTTGGATCTACGGGATCAAGGGACGAGATTGAATCGCATCAGGAGAAAGCAAGCAGTGTTAATGGGCCTTAGCCTTAAGAGAAATGTGATAGCGATACAAGCGAAACAACGAGAACCGTTGATCGAGCGCACAAATCAACGGTCCAAATCAAATTACCAATATTGTATCGCATGGAACCAAAGAGAGGACTTAACGCAGGTGGACCCAAAGGAGTTATGAAACAAAACAATGAAGGATTTGAGTTCCGTGGTAAGCGGTATTTCGAGTAGGCTTCAGGCAGTAAGCAGTATTGGAGAGGCTCCACCCGATTCTATACACTGGCCAGCAAGTAGCACATCGTAGGAGAGAGAAAACCACTTTTTTGGGCGGGTAATCTCCGCGCACGTGGACCATCCGAAATAACTGTCATCCGTCGGATTGGAGATCGCAGATCAATGACATAGGTTGCATCATGATATCACATCGCAATATCACATCACAACATGGCCAAAGGAAGGACTTACCGGGGGCTCGAGACATTGCGATATGCGATCACCGATTGCAATATCGCATCACAACAATACAAAGGAGCGGGGCCTATGCAACACGTGACATGCGATATTGATAAGCCCAGACCCAAAAGGATTATAAACAACATTTCATAGGATATTTGAGTTCTGATAAAATGTTTTTGTTGGGTTTTTCAATGTATTCTATGTATTTTCGATAAAATGAAATAAGGCCCAAATATGTATTATATCGGGGGATTTTTGCGGAGGAAGACCGAACAGTCAGTTTCACTATGCTCGCTGATCCTTCCGTTTCTAAAAGAAATTGTTCTTGTGCCTTAAGCATTTTTAACAAAACCTGTCCACACCGAAAAGGGAGGTGAATAGACAGGGCCAAGAGGCTTAAAAACCACTCTATGGCAGACAAAAGAGGCAAAGGAGAGCGGAAGAGAAAGCAAAAGACAGAGAGCAAGAGGGAGTAGCTGTGTACTCTTGTAGCTGTGTACACTGAAATCTTGGACCAGGAGATGTAGCTAGGAAGTCTAGTGAACTCCTTGATTATTTACTGTGTTGATGTGTTGAATTGTTATGTTTTCCAATTGTTAAATGTTTGTATTATTCACAATCTTTTCAATCCATTGCACTAAATAATATAGGCATTCCTTCACGTGAATCTGTAATACCTTTTCTCCTTAATTTAATATCCATTTTCAGATCAGGTGGTATCAGAGCATTTGGTTTTGTTAAGGTTAGACAAGCTTGTGCTAGATTTTGAATGCTAACTAAATTAAAGCTCAGACTAGGAGAAGGAGAACTTGTTGAGGCTAATCTAGAGATTGGAAGAGTCTATTCTCAGAGGAGAATGGCAAGAGAAGCTCCATTGGGATCAAAATCTCAATCTATAGAAAGTTTTATGACAATCCGAGCTATGGTGGAAGAGATGTATCTGGAGTTTAAGAAGGGTCGAGGTGAAAGCACTTCAACACCTAAACCAGACTAAGGAGCAGAGGAAACTTTTCTAGTTTCCTCTCCAGAAGGCAAAAAGAAAGGGTAAATGCCTCCTCCACCATCTCCTCCATCATCACCTTCATCATCCTCATCATCTTCTTCGCATAACACTAGCTCTTCTAAGAAGAAGAAGAAAACTTCCTTAATCAAATTAGATGTGAAGTTTGATTTGCCAATTTATGATGAAGAAGTCAATGCAAAAAAGCTAGATAATATATTATAGGGTACAGAACATTGATTCAGAAAGAAAGAAGATTCAGCTGGAGAGCCTTCGACTTGGAGGAATTGCACTAGTATGGTGGGAAGGAAAGACACAAGTTGACCTGAAAAAACATGGTAAAATCATTTCTACCTATAATGAATTTGTTGCTGCTATCAAAAAGTAATTTTATCCTTTAGCTTACATGCAGCAGGCAATGATGAGTTGGCAAACTCTTCGTCAGTTGAAGGGTCAAAGTGTACAAAGTTATACTCATGAATTCAGAAAGAGAGCTTTAACTCTAGGTATATCATTATATTAACCTAAGACTTTATTGAAGTATATAGGTGGTCTTCATAGCTATTTAAAGTATACTATTCTCATGTTTAATCCCACTAACTTAGATGATGTATCAGTTCAAGCCACACATCTAGAAGCTAGATGTAAGAATGTAAACCCAGAGGTTGGGAAATCATCTAAATATTCTGTAAGCAAGAGCAAGGAAAAGAAGAAATTGAAATGGAAGGAGAGGAAAGCAAACACTGTAAAGAAGGATAAACCTTCATGCACTCATTGCAAGAAAGAAGGACATGATGAGGCACACTGCTGGATTTTGCATGCAGAACCGAAACCTAAGAAGTTCGGAGGTAAGAAGAAAAAGAATGTTGCTGCTATTCAGTAGGACTTGGGATCAGATTCAGGCGATGAAACAACAATTACAACCAAAGTTTTTAAAGGTAAAGATTTTGAAGCATCCAAGAGTAATTCTGAACAATATGTTGATAATGAAAGTAATGAGAGGGAAAGAAATGAGCTTTTTCGTGTTAGAGTGATTTCCAAGCATAATAAGATTGATACTTTGTTTGATAGTGGATCAAAGTAAATTTGATTTCTGAAACAATTGTAAAAAAGTTGTGATTACAAACAAAACCTCATGAGAAGCGATATCCGTTAGGTTAGGTGTGTGATAAAACAAAGCTACAAGTAACGAGACAATGTAAACTTGGGTTTACTATTGGATCAACATTTGTAGATGAGGTTTAATTAGATATAGTTCCATTGGATATATGTGGTATTGTTTTGGGAAGTCCATACTTGTATGATAGAAAATATATTTTCTATAGAGCCGAGAATAAGTATCAACTCACTAAAGATGGAATATAATACATTGTAAGAGCTCATAAACTCAAAGGTAATTCTTCTCTCGTAAACTCAGGGCAGGTGAAAAGAATTGTGAATTCAAGTAAGCAATTTTTACTAATGGTTGTAAAGGCAAAGGATCCTTAAAAATCCCATATCTGAAGGTTGTGATTCTAAATAAAAAGCTGATTTAGTTAAGGTTGTTTTAGAGTATGATGTTCTATGTCGAGAACCTAAAGGTCTACCACCCAAGCGAGAAATAGTACATGACATTTATTTGCAGCAAGATGCTCGATTACCTAACATTGGAATGTATAGGTTGTTATTTGAAGGTTGTGATTCTAAACAAAAAGCTGATTTAGTTAAGGTTGTTTTAGAGTATGATGTTCTATGTCAAGAACCTAAAGGTCTGCCACCCAAGCGAGAAATAGTACATGACATTTATTTGCAGCAAGATGCTCCATTACCTAACATTGGAATGTACAGGTTGTCAACTTTAGAGAATGCAAAGATAAAGAAGCAGGTACAGGATTTGCTCGATAAAGGGTTTATACGACCAAGCACATCACCATGTGGATCTCCAATCGTGGTAGTGAGAAAGAAAGATGGTTCATGGAGAATGTGCGTTGATTATAGAGCACTAAATAAAATAACGATCAAGAATCGTTATCCTCTTCCTCGTATTGATGATTTATTAGATCAATTGAAAGAAGTAGTTTACTTTTCTAAGTTAGACTTGCGAAGTGGTTATCATCAAGTCAAAGTTGCAGAAGAAGATGCATGGAAGACTGCTTTCAATACAAAGCAAGGACTGTATGAATAGTTGATTATGCCTTTTGGCTTAACTAATGCTCCTGCTACATTTATGACAGTTATGAATGATGTACTCAGACCTTTTATTGATGACTTTGTAATTATTTATTTAGATGACATTCTTGTTTTTAGTAAGACATGGGAAGACCATGTAAAGCATGTGAAGCAGACTTTAGATGTTTTACAAAGAGAAAATCTCTATGTAAAACTGTCAAAATGTGAATTTGGTAGAACATATTTAAATTATTTGGGTTATATTGTAGGGGGTGGTGAATTTAAGATAGATCCATCTAAGGTTGAAGTCATTGTGAACTGGCCTAAACCCAAATATGCTACAGAGTTTATGAGTTTCTTAGGGGCAGCACAATATTGGAGAAAGTTTATTGCTAAATTTTCTTTAATTGCAACTCCATTACATGCTTTAATAAGATTGAAATAAGTGTTTAAGTGGGGAGGCAAAAAACAAAACGCCTTCGACACCTTAAAAGAGAAACTCAATACAACACCAGTACTAGCACTGTCAGATCTTCAACATCCATTTGAGATTGAGACAGATGCCAGTGACTATGCCATGGGAGAAGTGTTGATGCAATACGGAAAACCCATATGCTATCATTCTGAGACATTTACTTCTGCAGTAGTTAATTATCCCACAAATGATAAAGGATTGTATGCATTAGTACAAAGTGTGAAAAAGTGGAAACATTACCTAATGGGTAAAGAAACAATCATACATACAGATCATCAACCACTTCAATATTTGCACTCACAAATTAAATTGCAGCAATCAAGACATTATAGGTGAATGGGTTTTCTACAGCAATTTCATCTTGTCATGAGATATAAGAAGGGCATACACAGTAAGGTTGTAGACATGTTATCAAGACCAATCATAAATGCATCTACTATACTTAAGCATAACCCAGTAATGAATGAAAGTTACATTGAACAATATGCTCAAGATGTAGATTTTAAAGATGTACATGAAACTTTAAGTCATGACAAGCAAGTAGAAGAATTGGATTATTATGTAAAGGACCAACTCTTATATCATTTGGGAAAGTTATGCATTCCACAAACTGAAAGAGTTATATAATCCAAGAAGCACATACTTCTCTCATATCAGGTCATTTTGGTGTAAGTAAAACAGTTGCACAATTGCAAAGGTTCTGTTATTGGCCAAGAATGCATGAGACAATTTCTAGATATATCAAAGGGTGTACTATGTGTGCTACAAGCAAGCCCAATAATAGGAAATTAGGCTTGTACACTCCACTCCCAATTCCTTCTCGTCCTTGGGAAAGTGTTTCCATGGATTTTGTTGGGCGATTGCCAAAATCTAGGAAAGGTCATGATTATTTGTATGTTGTTGTGGATAGGTTTAGTAAAATGTGTATCTTGATACCATGTAACAAGAAGGTTATAGCTGAACAAACAACAAAGTTGTTCTTTCAGAATGTATGGGTTCATTTTGGGTTACCCATTTCTATTGTATCTGATCGAGATTCTTGATTTGTTGGGAAGTTTTGGTCACATCTATGGGAGTTGATGGACACCAGGTTGAAGAAGAGCACAACATTTCATCCACAAACAGATGGTCAGACAGAAGTGGTCAACATGACAGCTATCCAGTTGCTCAAAGGTTATTGCAACAAGCATCCCAAGCTTTGGGATGAGCATTTGTCTTATGTGCAGCATGCTTACAACTGTGCCAAGCACTCTTCTACTCAGAGATCTTCTTTTGAGACTTGTTTTGGTTTTATACCAAAGTCTCCCTTGGATTTTGTCTTTGGTAAAGACATAGCAGTTGATGGACACAGTGATGTGGACAAAGCAACCAAGTTCATTGAACAACTCCAGGAAATTCACCATGCAATACAGGAACAACTGGAAAGAAGTCAAGCCAAGTACAAGGCAAGACATGATAAGCATCAATTGAGCATAGTTTCCAAGTTGGTGCAAGTCGCGCTGTACATCAGTAAAGACAGAATGTAAGGTGAAGCTAAAAAGCTAAAACCAATAAGGTATGGACCTTTCAAGATACTTGATAAAATTGGTGAAACTGCTTTTCACCTTGATTTTCCAGCTCATATAAAGATATATTCAGTCGTTAATGTAGAAAACTTGAGATTGTATGAACCTTCATTGATTTAAGATCCCGAAGAGCAAAGTCAATTGCCTTCTATTGGGGATTTGTTGCTTGAGTATCTTAATGAGTTACAAGAGGACACAGTTATGGCTAGGAAGGTAAGAACTACGTGTCAAGGGGATGTTGAGTACCTAAGAGTAGGACTCAAAGGTTCAAATCCAAGCAAGGCACAATGGATAGAAATTGGACAAGTGAGGGAGTTGTATCCTCACTTGATCGATGCCTAAAACCAACTTTTGGTGGTCCAAAAGATTTTCAGTGGGAAGGTGTGATCCAAAATGGATCTTGTATACAAAACCTCTAAGTCCAAGTCTTCAAATATGTTAACAAAGGAAAGACCCGATGGAGTTATAAAATAGAGTATGGCGAAGAAACAGTGAAAGAATGGTGGAAAACCCACGTTAAAGTGAAAGTGGAGAAGCGCAGCCTTAATGTCCCAGAGCCGTTGGATCTAAGGGATCAACGAACGAGATTGGATCGCATCGGGAGAAAGCAAGTAGTGTTAACGAGCCTTAGCCTTAAGAGAAATGTGATGTCGATACAAGTGAAACAACGAGAACCGTTGATCGAGCGCGCAAATCAACGGTCCAGATCAACTACCAATATCGCATCGCATGGAACCAAAGGGAGGACTTAACACAAGTGGACCTGAAGGAGTTATGAAATAAAACAACGAAGGATTTTAGCTTTGTGGTAAGTGGTATTTCGGGTGGGCTTCATGTGGTAAGCAGTATTGGAGAGGCTCCGCCCGATCCATACATTGGCCGACACGTAGGATGCTGCAGGAGAGAGAAAACTGCTTTTTTGGGCAGGTAATCTCCACGCAAGTAGGCCATTCGAAATGACTGTCATCCGTCAGGTTGGAGATCTTAGATCAATGGTAGAGATTGCATTGCGATATCACATTGCAATATCACATCACAACATGGCCAAAGGAAGGACTTACCGAGGGCTCAAGACATTGCGATATGCAATCACCGATCGTGATATCGTATTGCAATATCGCATCGCAGTAATACAAAGGAGCGGGGCCTATGCAACATGTGACGTGCGATATCGATAAGCCCAGACCCGAAAGGATTATAAACATCATTTCATAGGATATTTGAGTTCCGATAAATTTTTTTTGTTGGGTTTTTTAATGTATTCTATGTATTTCTTTGTATTTTCGATAAAATGAAATAAGGCCCAAATATGTATTATATCGGGGGATTTGTGCGCAGGAAGACCGAATGGTCGGTTTCATCCTGCCCACCAATCCTTCCATTTCTAAAAGAAATTGTTCTTGTGCCTTAAGTGTTTTTAACAAAATGTGTCCACACTGAAAAGGGAGGTGAACAGACAGGGTCGAGAGGCTTAAAAACCACTTTATGGCAGACAAAAGAGGCAGAGGAGAGTGGAAGAGAAAGCAGAAGACAAAGAGAAAGAGGGAGCAATTGTGTGCTCTTGTAGACTTGAGGATTTTGAGGGAATCCCTGTGTTTTGTCACTGTTGTGTTGAGACTCTATTCAAGCTCACACTTGTAATCATCTGCTCTTGAAGACATATTATAGAGGTCGACACTGAAAGCTTGGACCAGGAGACGTAACCAGGAAGTCTCGTGAACTCCTTGATTATTTACTGTGTTGATGTGTTGAATTGTTATGTTTTCCAATTGTTAAATGTCTGTATTATTTGCAATATTTTCGATCCATTGCACTAAATAATATAGGCATTCCTGTGCATGAGTTGTAATATCTTTTCTCCTTAATTTAATATCCATTTTCAAATCACTTGTGATCCACTGTCAAACATTGTATCTATCTTTGTGTTATTAGAAGTTATCCTTATGTTAAATAATTCAACTCTTTTATATTCATTTGAAGGATTTATGTTTGATGAAGATGCAATAGTATTCGAACTTTAACTAGTGTCAAAAGTTTTACCTGTCAAAACTATGGCAGTTATCCTCCTTTCATCACCTGAATCGGAACCTAGATCTTGCAAGACTGCTGCAATTGCTTTCTTTTCATCCTTCTCCTTAAGTAACTTTTTGGTTTTAAGTTCTGGATGAAGTTTCCAACACTTATATTCATCATGCTCGATTCTCTGACAATAAGAACAAGCAGGTCTTTCCTTCTGAGCTATCGTTGATTTCTTTCTCTTCGAATTGTTCTTCCCCTTATTGTCATTGAACTCCTTGATTTCCAACTCTTTGGATGATTTGAGTGAAAACTTGAATGGTCTACCACCTGATCCAATATGTATGGATTGAACACACACTTCATCAAAATCATCAGGATTAAACATCAACACTATATGTTGCAAATATGAATGTAAACTGCCGATGTTTTTAAATAAAGTTTCACATGTATCCATTGAAATACCAAGCGCCAATGCTTTCTTTCTGAACTCCTGAGTAAACTCTTGTACACTCTACCCTTTATCTTGTGACAAATGATGCCAACGAATAACAACTTGTTGCATGTATCCTAAAGGATAAAACTGTTTCCTAAGAGATTTTAAAAACTTAGATCATGAAGAGATGACTTTACCTTTTTGCTTTACATCTATTTGAGTTTTACTTTCCCACCAGATTAAAGTTGTTCCCCCCATTATAAGTGTAGCTAGCTGAATTTTCGTTTTCATCAGAAATATTCTGAATACGACAATACATTTCTAACTGCTTAATCCCATTATCTAGCTTTTCCGAATTCATTTCACCATCTTAAATAGGTAACTCAGATTTTACATCAAGTTTCAAAATAGATGTTTTCTTAGGTTTCTTTTCTATTTCAAATTCTGCACTGGAAGAAGAAGAAGATGATGACGATGGAGATGATGGAGGTGAAGGAGGTTTATCAACCTTTCCTTTACCTTTGTCCTTCTTCGATGTCTTTGAAGAAGAAGCTGCATCTCTCACCTTCTTATCTTCGTAAAGTTCTCCCAACATCTTCTGCATAGTTAAGAATTCTTGTTGAAATTGTTCCTCACTCATCTTAGTTTCTGGCGTTTCACTTGCATCAGATCCTCTCATGGTCGACTTATGAGCGAATTTTCGCTTTACAATTTTTGGATTAATCTCCTCGAGATTCCTTCTCCACGTTGCGACTTTGACCTGGTTAACATTCACTAACAAATTCTACAAACACAACCTGCTCTGAAGCCAAATTATATGATCTGAAATGATCATATGTCAAACGTATGTAGAATTGATTAATGCCATTAGTGAACAAAATGTTAAATGAAAGTGCTTTTATCGTGGGAAATGCTTGAGAAGAAAGAATTTAAGATAGATGAGAAAACATACGAAATATGTAATAAAAAATTAAATGCATCAAAACATAGCGATACTAGACAACAAGATTGATTACGGAGTTCGTCCTTGATGGACTACATCTCTGGGTCCGATTTTAAGATGGCCGACCACTTTATTAGGATTAAATCTGAGGAGGTTGATTACAAAGAAAATTGACCAGAATGATCATGCATGCAGGCACTCTCAGTCACTATCACAAGAAAGCTCTTTGAATTAAATTTCCAATGCCTATCTCGGTTCCCAGTTCCGACTCTCGATGCTCTTGTTCAACTAAAAACAAAACAGTCTATGTTCTTTAGAATCTGCACAAAAAACTCAAAACCACTCATTCTCCATCTTCAATGAGAAAAACTAGTTTTATAGCCCTCCATATTCATTCTAACTCCTTAGGCTGAGTTTAGGGATGCATAAGCTGAAATTAGGGTTTGTTTCCCTCGATCTTGTCATGAAATGACACCTTAGGTATTGGTTACATGGTGGTTTAATTAAAATAGTCAAACCTAATGAAAAAACCCAAAAATAAACTTTATAATAACAAATCACCATTGGTGGTCTGGTTGAAAATTCAGAGTTGGTTGACCACCTAGGTGAACAGCATGTGGTCAAGCCACAAAGGGACACGGATACAATTTTATCCCACGGTTTCGGTACCTTTTTCCACGCTGCATGTGACAGCTGTCTCCCGGTGGTCTTGACTGACGGTGCAACTTCCATAACCTATTACAATTTTCTGTTTGTCTGCTCACATGCTGTAGTTTCTGAAGACCTTGAAGGTTATGCCCTTGTCCGCGCACATGCCCCACTGTGGTCTAACTGTAGTGACTGCCCAGTGTTCACACACTGTGGTCTGTTCTGATGCGGTTAGGTCAACAATTACGACTGTTGTTTGTAAACCTCGACTGCGAGTTAATTGCCATCGAAACTACTCACATGGCCGCAGTTTTGACGCGGTCTAAACCCACACGGTTAGGGACCTGTTTTATTATATATTTTGCAATGTTTTGGTTTGTAATGTTTACAAAGGCCCACAGGGTTTAGTGGACTAGTTTTGATGTATTTTAATACATGACTTTAGGTTTTAGGATAGGGTTCTAGGGTTTGTATTAAGTTTTTTAGAATAGGTTTAGATAATGACTTAGGTTTAGTCTTTAGTGTCAAATACTTGGACATTTTTACATAAACCCATTACACACTTCTTTGTCACAAAGTGACATTTGTGACAAACATCACATGACAACAAACCATTGTCAACAAATGAACTTTGCAAGGTAGATGACAACCCGTATCGACGACCAAATACTGTGAGATGGACGACAAACCCATGTCGACGACCAAATCCTGGCGGTACTGACGATAACCACTTGTCGATAACTAGGTACAAAACCATATTAACTATTAACATCACCAGGGAACTGAAACCAACACCGGACAACCTGAACCATAAACATCACTGTTGAAGCTGAAGACACGGAACACTGAATGTTCACGACAAAATTGAACCTGTGCAATGGATATGAAAAGATCATCCCAAATCATGTGCCCTTTCTACAACAACTCTTGAATCTGTATCTTAATTTCATCTTTCTCCAAAATAGAGTGTTGGTATATTGGTTTGTTGGGTAGCAGAGCACCTAGGGTTAGATCAGTTGAGTTTTTGACTTGACAGTGTAGAGGTAACCTTGTGGGTGAGTTGAAGATGTCCCTGTACTCTTCCACGACCTTGTCCATCTACTGTTGTCATGCGAAGGAACCCTGTCTAGAGGTTGTGGATGTGGCCATAATCTTCTTCTTTCCCTGAGGACGAAACATAAGGAAGACAAATTTCCCGATCTAGGAAATGATCTTACTACATTGCTTCATAAAGATCAAAGAGATGATGGTAGGTGATGCTAACTCTAGTATCATGCATAAATTATTGCCCAAATAAATAAAGATAGTGTGAGGCCTAGACTCATACACAACATGACACTTTCACAAGTATGGTTGGCCTAATAATACATCACAAACTTCAAGAGGAGTAACATCATACGGTGCCTCATCTGTGAAGGGCTTGATGTTGTAGGGAAGGCGACGATGTTGGATGATGCAGAGATATCGCCCTTGGTGAAGCCACCTGATGGTGTATGGTTGTGGGTGTGCTATGGTCGGTAGGCCCAACCACTTCACGACCTCGGCTAAAATGAGGTTCTTTTGGCTCCTATTGTCAATAATGAACTGCAACGAAGAATATTCACCCACATTTGTGAGTGGAAGAGTCACTCCCTCTCCTCTAGATCTTTGGGCTCGACCTTCAGGATCTTGGTGGTGGCCACAGTGGCACTAGGATCTGCATCAATAATCTGCTTCCCTTTGTCATTCCCCTTGTCGGTTTCTGACTTAGATTCCGAACATGCATATGATTCGGAAGCCTTCAACTTAGCCACCAGTGATTGTTTGGATTGACACCCACTTGTGTTGTGAGTGGGGCTCTTATGGAACTCACACCATTTCCCTGTGTCCTTCTTTGTATTCATGGTGTTGTTCTTTGCTTACTGCTTTGATGGGTTGTCTTGGATCACCCCGCCTTGGCTTTGTCCTTTTTTCTATGGTTTGGGGGTGCCTTTCCCTTGATTCGAATTCGCAAATCCAAAGTCTTGCTTCTTTTGTTTAAATTTTATGTTCAATGTTGACAGTGTATCGATAAGTGACACTAAGCGAGGAGATGTCCGGGAACTCCATCTCGTCCTGGATGTACTTGTGTAGAGAACCTCAATACTTTAGTACCAAATTTCCTATCATAATCCTTGATACCCAACTTCATGCGAAGGGTATGGAAAATATTTGTGAACTCTAACACATCTTGGTCCCTTCCTTGTCGCGGCGTGGTCCACTTTATGTATTTGTCTTCATAACTTCCGACAAGGTAATATTGTTTCTGATGGTGTATCGGAAAAAAATTCCAATTGGGTGTAGCTGAAAACATTGAGGATTCCCTCTCGTCCTTTTGTTCATAGTAGGTTTCCGACCAGTCCTTGACTTGCGGGGCGACTTTGAGGAGTAAAAAAGTAATATTTTCTCGATTGAAAAAAGTCATGAGCCAAAAAATATCCTTCCAACATATTTAACCATATATCTATGACGTATTCATATATATAGCCTTTAAATATGGGAATGTCAAAGTTAACTTGTACCTTAAAGGGAATGGCACCTCCAGAGTGTCAGCTGGATGAAGATGTGTCACCTGTGGGTAGTTTCTGAAGGATCTTGGTAAAGTTATCCATCATCGCGTTTCTCTGTCACTTGAGGGTTTCCTCAAGCAATATTTTGAAAGGATCTCTTACCCCTTCATCTTTCATTTCTTCCACCATGGGAGGCTATCGGGGTTTGTGAGTCTAGTCTTGCAAAGGTTCAACCAGTTCGAGCCCTAACTACTCATACCTTGGCCTCGTTGGGGACATGCAAAGAAAATAATAGAAATAGTAGACTGCTCTGATACCACTTATCTAGACTTATGTAGGAACACAAAAAAATACATATATACACCTAAACACAAAAATGCAACATAAATACTACTTCGTTTCATTAATATCAAAGAACTGAAATGTGCCTACATATAGAATGGAAATAAACTAGCTCAAGTGATGGTAACTTATCTTGAGAAGAGATGTGGCAACTACATGCCTCTAATATGTGTAAAATGAGGCTCAAGGGCATTTTTATTATTGAACGACAAGGGAAAACCCTAAACAACCAAAACCTCAACCTCAGGAGATGAAACACCAAGAGTTTGTGGGCCCCGTTGGGGTTAGTTGGGAAGCCAACTTCTTGTGGTCGTAACTTGGTCATATGATACCCATTTGGCGTGTACTATACCTCGTTGGAAGCATCTCTCTGAGTACTACAGGATTTGCCACAGGCCCCTACCTATGGCTGTGGGCCTGTTGCAGACCTCAGAAAAACACAGTTTAGTGGGTCAAAACAACTTCGAAAGTTCAGGACCTAAAAATTTGCTAAAGATAGTAAATGATGCTATAATCAAGGAAACAGATGAAACTGATTGGAGTTCTAGGTGGAATAGGACAATGACCACCAATATCCACTTGAACCAAAAGGAGATTGTGAGGCTATGTGGTATCCCCAAGAAAGTTGTGTCAGTGAGAGATGTTAGATTCACTTCACGGTTTTAGAAGGAATTATTTGTAAGCTTGGGATCATAATTGGCCTTTAGTACAACATATCATCCACAAAAATATGGGAAAATTGAGAGGACTAATAGAATAATTTAGTATATGTTAAAGTTGTATGTAATGCATCAACCCAATAAGTGGGAAGAATGCATTCCACTTATGAAGTTCACTTACAACAATGGATACCAAGCATCCATAAGGATGAGTTCATTTTAGGCATTGTATGGTAGGATTTGCAACACTCCTATTAGCTGGGGTGATTTGGTGAATAAGGTCCTTATTGGACCTGATATGCTCAAAGAAATGGAGCAACAAGTTTAGATCATAAAACAAAGTTTAAAAGTGGCCTAAGATAGGCAAAATAGCTAGGCAAACCAACATAGAGTGAACACAAAGTTTCAATTGGGGGGCATGTTTATCTGAGAATCAAGCCCAATAAGAGTTCCTTAAATATTTGGCCATGTGCCTTGGTACCACAATATTATGGACCTTTCGAGATCCTCGAGAGGATTGGACCAGTGGCATATTAGCTGGCCTTACCTCCATGAGTGGAACTAGAGGGAGAGTTCCAACCAGAGCCAATGTGAATTCTAGAAAGAAGGAGCCTCATGCTCCATAATTGAGCCATAAAGCAAGTCAAAGTGCAGTGGAAGCACTTTGGGCTAGAGGACGCACTTAGGAAATAGATGATGCCATGAAAGCTAATTATCCATTCTTATTTGTTGATTAAAGCAAATGTGTACATGCTTGTAAATACTATATATAGTCGTGTCTATAATGCTCCATGAAGAACAATATGCATTGAATTTTAGTTTTGGTATTGTATATGGGCAAAAGGACACCGAGGGTTGTGTTCCCTCAAGGGGGAGGGGTCTTTAACAACCTCACTTATGGTTCTCTCCCAAAAATGCATTGTAAATACCTTACAATATAAATGAAATTAGGAAAAAGGGCCTGAGTCTAAGGGACACAAATTCCAAAGTTGAGGAGGAGGTTGCTTGCTTGGAAAGTGAGGTTTTCTTGTGCAGAAAATATGAATGGTTTGAACATCCATTAAATGGTTGGTTGATGCTTGTTCAAAATGAACTGGCTCCTAGAGTAAATAGGTTGTAAATAAAGGTACAAAGCCAATGTTGTTGGAAATCCAATAACAAGAAAAGAGGACAAGAGATCAAGTAGAGACTACACATTGAACGCAACAAGGATGAGGCAGTAAATACGAACCAGGAAAAAGAAGTTAAGCCAGGTGTAAGAAAGGAGAGGGAGGAGGAAGGAAAGAATGTGAAAATTCCTTGAAATGAAACAAGTGGAAATTATTCTTCTAGCTATTTTATTATTATGTAATTTATTTTCTATGACAAACAACGAATAAATCACATTGCAATTTCTTCACCATAAAAAATACTACGGAAGTAAAAAATAGGAACTAAAAAATGTGAGCACACACACATAAAAATGACACAATTATTTTTGGAAAACTGTCCCCAGAAAAACCTAATGTGGGAAAACTGGTGCAACGGTTGAGGGTTTTATTATTATGCAGTAGTAGAAATTAAGAGTACAATTAAATAAATGTTAAACTGGCATTTATGTCTTAGAGAAATACTAGAAAAAACATCTGAGGGAATTTACCCTCCTCTCCAAGCAATATCGACTCATTCTGATCTCAAAAACTAGCCCTCGAAATGATTTGTGTCCACCCCTTCGCAGGCCTTGCACAATCCCTTGTATGCTCATCCTATAACTCCCTCTAAATTAGACGTCCTACCTGTTTTTTCCACTAGAAGTGATTCTCCCAACCTTCTGGAAAATTTCCTAGCCACTAGAATCTCTATTGACCCTTCTTCTAGCTGAATCGAGATGCCTTTCTTGAGGCATTTTGCAACCTATTGAAGGAAAAATATGACCTCCTCTTTTGACACTTTCGGCTAGAAATTCCTCAAAAAATATGCTATGTTGATCTTCTGCCACCTGTTACTCAATCACTAGCTTGATCTCACTGCTAAATCACCTGCCACTATGAGAGCGAACTACCTTAATCACCTAGTATTTGCAATTGGTGAGTTCTTTGTCTATCCATCGACTTCTTTATTGAAAATGCAACAAGAAAACCCTAATTCATTTTTGTCCTTGAAATAAATTAGGAATAAAATTGTAAATCCACATCACAAGTCAACTTGTATGAGTTAACTAAGTTAAATTGACTTAGTTGGCTCAGTTAATTTAGGTTGAGGGCCTAACTTGAGTCATGTAAAGTGTCTCTTACATTATAGGATCCATGGTTGAGTTTATTTGGAGTTGTAATTAATTAATTTAGTTTAACTGAGTTAAAGTCAGTTAAACTAGTTCCAACTGATGGAGGAACTAGTAGGAGGTTAGACAGTGGGGTGTTGCATGTGTTCAACTAGTTAACTGATGATTCACTCATAAATAACTCACGCATTGTTGAGATTGCAACAAGATGATGGAGCTTAGTGAAAAGAGTCGCCTTCACTAAGTGGGCCCGCAGGCTATTTTTGGCGCAAGTCTATTTTTAGACCATGTCTATTTTTAGACATATGGATCATGTCTATGATTGCAGGTTGCTGTTTATGGATGATTGATCAAGTTGGGAAAAATAGATGGACTTCTATTTTTGATGAAAGTGTGAGTGATCACAGTGTGAGTGATCAAGTCTATTTTTAGACTGGCTATCAAAAATAGAAAAGCCAAATATTATTATCTCACAATAATATTTGGACTATAAACTTTGTCTTATTCTCTTGGAGCACTTCAGTTCGAGCTACGGATGTGGCACATGCAATTGCATGAAGGAAATACGTGGTTCTTATGGGTTAGTTGAATATTTGCATGCATGACTTCAGTTAGACTCAAGTGAGTTGAGTTTAGTGGACTGGAGTTGCAGTTGATGGAGTTGTGTTCAGTTTAGCTTTGTTAAACTGGTTGTATTTAGTCTAACTGGAAAATAGACTAGAGATGAGTTGGGTGAATTAGTTATTAATTAATTCACAAGTTATTAACTCATAATACAACTGATGAATACATCAGTTAACTCAGTTGCATGTCAGTGCATGTTCAGTTCAGCAGGGACAGGTGTTAGAGAATCAGATTGCTATCAGTTGTGACTATAGTTGTGCACCAGATCTTGCACAAATCAGGGGATTGAGTATGCCAATGAGTTTTCCACATTGTAGCTTGTTCTCACGTGATTTAGCCAAGGAAAGACGTGGCTGCCTTAGAATTATCACCAGATCTTGTGCAGGTATTGAGCAGCGGAGG
>APFE031300977.1:65711-101530 GCA_000404065.3 Pinus taeda
GGATACATATTGTGTTAATGTGTGAATGCTCTTGATGTTTTATTGTTATTGATGCTGCTATATTGATGATCAACGTAGAGGAGCTTATGTATTGTGTATGTTTTCCGCAATAGTACATGATCAGGATAATCTTCATTGAATATGTGTTAAATTATTCAAAATTTCTACACGCATGTCATATCTAAGAGTTACCCAGTTGAGATTGGACTTCAAGGACAATGTACTATCAGTTGTATAATTATCTGAATTGTACAGGTGGTGCATGAAGTCAGAGGAAGGCCTGTGATGGATTATGCGATTCGAATTGAAGAATTTCTCTAATTAACAAGGGCTAATTCCCAAGGAAACAACACAAGGAAATAGGGACTTGGGCAAGCAGAAATTTGGTTAAGCATTGGCTTGGGTTTGTCTAGGAAGCAATGAGACATATAGAGATAATGTATAGGTTGCTCGAGCTTGAGAAAAGCATTGTAATTTTCTCATATTTCCTAACTAATGCAATATACATAGCATGGGTTTTTAGCTATGGCTTTCCTTATGAAACCACTATGCAATGTGTTGATTGAATTATTTCTCTTGTATGCTTCGTGATTTCATGATCATTTAATTGTTTCCATTCATGAGTAGAGTAGATTCGAGTCTATTGTTTTAGTAAATTACAATTAGCAGTTTGAATCTACAAGGAATTTCTACATGGTATCATAGAAAAAAACACTGTAGAAGAGGACAATATGACTTTGTCTTTTGTAAGTGAAATCGAATTTGTAGTATCATTCTTTAGAGCCAACAAGATGTTTTTCTATGGATTGAGACTCAAATATGCCCTTGAGGGTAGTTCAAACTATATTGCCTGGAAGGACAAGATGGAGGCAGTGTTGGAAGACAATGGGTTGAAGAAATTCATAAACACTAATATTCCTAAACCTCAAATTATAGATGCTCAAGATCTAACATAGTGGAGAAATGTGTTGCAAAGGTGAGAGTGATCATACTATAAGGAGTTAGAGATCATATTGTCTTGAACCTCCACAGGAAGGAGACTCCATATGCAATGTGGAAGGCCTAGGTATACCAGTTTCAGAACAGAAGTGACCACAAGAAGCTGGCACTGGAGGACAAGCTCAGGAGAACCAAGATGGAGAAGGGTGACATAATACCAAAGTACTTGACCAAGTTCACCCAATGTCAGGTTAATGTTGGAATTGGTTGTGTTATAGTTGTTGAATATGATCTGGCCATCCTAGCACTTCTAGGCCTTCCCAAGAGCTGACAGAACTACCGGGATTTGGTAAATGGGAGGGAGAAGCTACCAGAGTAGAAGTGTTTGTGGTCCCACTTTGTGCAAGAAGAGATTCGACAAAACACCACAGATGGATCCTCATCCAAGCATGATGATGAGGAGAAATATGCCTTAGTTGGAAAGGCAAAGAAAGGGAAAGGGAAGTCATCCCATTCCAAATAAGATTCTAGTTAGGGTGGCAAGAATAAGGACTTGCCAAATATTAAATGTTTTCACTATCATGAGTTGGGACACTATGCCACAAAGTGTCTGCAGACACTATGCCACAAAGTGTCTGCAGAAGAAGGTCGACAAGAATCCCTCAAGAGTAGCAGCACGTGAAGTTCTTGCTTCACAATTCAAGCTGGAATTCACCATCATTGCTTGAATGGTGACATCAGTGATGGGTAGTGTGTGGTATCTGGATAATGGAGCCTCATTACATATGATCGACAACAAATAATTGTTCAGGAACTTGGAGGAGGACCACTAGATGCACATCAAAATGGAAGATGATGGAAGGTAATGTGACTGACATAAGTACAATTACTTTTTAGAGGGAGTCTGGTTCTCTTCTCACATGAATAGATGTCATGTATGTTCCGAGTCTGAAGAAGAATTCGGTGTCAGTTGTTATGTTGGCGGACCATGGCTACGATGTGATATTTAGTAGAGGAAAGGATTTCCTTTGTGACATAGTCTCAAGACAAGTGAAGCGGATCAGGGTTTGAGTGAAGAACCTATACAAATTGGATGTAGAAGATTGTGTTGCTTTTAACACAAAAGCAAAGAAGGTGCATAGCCAAGATATGGTGAGTTGTGGCATTGATCCGAATTGGATCCATGAAAACTAGCAAAGTGCTATGATTGTATCAAATCAGACAAACTTCAAAACTTTATGAACAAAGAGCTATGAGGAAGACCTTTGGACAGTGGCAATTTGTAGCCATCAAGGAACAACGAGGACCGCGGACAAAGCGCGCTGACCAAGGCCCATGGAGACCGCGCAGGATGCAAACTAGTGGTTAGGAAGTTTGGATTGGAAAATAGAGGTCGTTTCTGATGCACAATTAGCGCTTTGCTGGGAAAAACCCCTCGAGAAGGAAAGGGCCTGAGTGCTCGGTCGGATGGGAAGCCGGGAGACTGTAGGGAAAATGATAAAGAAAAAGGTGGGCCTCGCACTCCAAAACCGGCAGAATATCGAAGGCATATTGGGCAGTAAGTGGATTTGGCATAAAACGAGCTATTCCATACATTGCACGATGCGTGTCCGGCGGATGAGAGAGAAGACTGCCTCTCATCAGGGGCTAACGTCCGAGCAAGTCAACCATGCGATATGAGCAAACACCGTAGGATCTGGGGGATCCAGATCTGACGGCGAAGATTGCGCCCGATGGGAAGCCAGATTTGACGATGGGATTAAGCCGCGACATATAAAAGTCTGAAGTCCAATTTGACCACTTAGTTGGCGGATGAATCATTACACAACATAACCGAAATACCGAACCATTGAGGAAGAGTTGGTGCAGTTTGTGAGAGGACAAGTGGCCACTTCCCTATGGGACGTTGGGGATGATGCAGAGGCAGGGAACTCCAAATGAACAGTAGCAGGCGACCTGAAGGGGCGGAATAGGAAGTGAACAATTAAGAACAGATTGGATTTAAGCCATGAACAGACAAAAAATAGAACAATAAGAATTAGAGAAGAGAACAGTGGGAAAAAAAGAAGAGAGAGACACTAAAGCAAGAGGCAGAGAAGAAACATAGAACCGAGCTGACCTGCAGTGTATGGCAACATCGAGCAGACAGAAGGCTTGAGAAATTCAAGCGATCCCTGTGAGGACATCTGTCGGGAATTGAGCACCACATTGGACTCACCCATTGAAGACCAGAGAGGTTGAGACTTGGTAAGGAAGGAGTCTGTGCACTCTAGTGGCTTGGGGAATCCAAGAACCACCCTACCAAGCATTATCTGTTTCAGGAGACTCCAGTTGAGCTCCTCATTGTAAATATCTGCTTTAAAGACACAATAAAAGAAGGCCACCACTGGAAGCTGGACCAGAGACGTAGCCCTGGAGAATAGGGTGAACTCCTTATTAATGTGTTGTGTTCTTGTATTTGCTTACTGCGTTTCCCTTACTGTTTTCCATTTTCCAGTGTCTGTGTATTTTGTAATCTGATCGATTTGTTGCCTAAAATAACATAGACACACATAGGCACATGAGTCTGTAATACCTTCATTCATTAATTATTTAACTGAGATCACTCACAGGTGATTTTCAGATCAGGCATAGAAGACTGGGTCACTTTCACCACGAAGATTTGAAGATCATGCAACATATTTCTACAACACTTCCCAACAGTACACTAGAGCAGAGAGACACATACAAAGGGTGTACATTAGGGAAGTACACCAAAGCCACCTATCATGATAAGGACAGTCGAGCGCAAGCGATTCTTGAAAGATTTCATTCAGATGTGTGTGGATCGTTCTCGATAACCTCCACAACCAAGCACATGTATTATGCAATATTTTTAGATGTTTTCTCGCATAAGTGTTGGATTTTCTTCATGCAGAAGAAAGATCAGACATTCTCTAAATTTTGTGAATTTAAAACACTTGTTAAGAAATACACTAGTAAGAAAGTGAAGTCTCTCAGAAGCCATAATAGTGGAGAATATGTGTTGAATGAATTCAAAAAATTATGTGCATCAGAAGGCATTCGATGGGAGTTAATAGCACCCCATAACCCACAATAGAATGGGGTGGATGAAAGGAAGAACAAAATATTGTGGGAGATTCATGAGCAATGTTACATGACCAGGGCCCACTGTTGCACTTGTGGGATGAAGCATGCAACACAACTATATATGTGTAGAACAAGAGTCCTCATCATATTATCAAGATGAGTACACTAGAAGAAGCTTTTTTAGGTAAGAAACCAAATGTGGCACACTTCAGGATCTTTGGTTCATCAGTTTACTGTCATGTTACCAAGGATGCAAGGAAAAATCTAGAGCCAACAACTGAGTTGGGCATATTTGTGGGATCCACTGATACATCTCACAAGTATCGGGTGTACCTTCCATCTCACAGATGATAGTGGTTCGTAGATATGTGAAGTTAAATGAAGAGAAGGGCATGAGATGTTCCCTTGAGAGGGAGCTTCAGTTGCATGGAGATGAGGATCTTTTAGCTCCAAAGGAGGAACCTTAGGATGATGTGGATAAGCCATATGCGGAGGAGCAGAGACCGGAAGCACCCAATCATGCTAAGACTTCCAGAGATGGAAGGAAGCACACTAGAGAGGTTGAAAGATTGATGCATGATGCTAGAGAGAACGTGGGAGCACCCACATCATAGCATAGGCAAAGGAGGTCACCAGATCAATATAATGGCTACATGGATCTTATGAGCGAGAGTGTAGAGATTGAGCCATCCTCATTCGAGGAAGAAATGTAGCAACCAATATGGGTTGATGCCATGGTAAAGGAGTATGAATCTATTATCAGAAAGAGTATTTGGGAAGTGGTCCCAAGACCAAAAGACAAGTCAGTGGTCAGTTCCACATGGATTTACAAGGTAAATCAAGCATCATATGGGAGTATGAAGAAACACAAGGCAAAATTTGTGGCTAGAGGGTTCTATTAGGTGGAGGGAATTGATTACGAGGAGACCTTTGCTCCAGTAGCAAGGTATTCTTCAATCAAATCTATTCTAGCACTTTAAGCACAGATAGGATGGAAGATACATCAAATGGATGTGAAGACAACATTCCTCAACAAAGTTATCGAGAAAGAGGTTTTACATTGAGCATCTGAAAGGATTTGAGACCTTCAACAGAGAGTCGCATGTTTGTAGACTTAAACGAGTGTTGTATGGATTGAAATAAGCACCCAGTGCCTCGCACACTAGTATTGACAACTATTTCACCAGGTTGGGCTTCACCAAAAGTGAGGAAAATGTGAACCTTTACCATATTGTGGTTGAAGGTAAATTGTTGATTATAGTATTATATGTTAATGATTTAATTATAACAGGTGATTAGAAGTTGGTAAAATCTTGAAAAGAGGATATTGCAAGAGAATTCAAGATGAAGGACCTAGGGCTCATGCATTATTTCCTTGGTATGGAAGTATGGCAAAGAGAGGAGGAATTGTTTATATCTCAGGGAAAGTATGCCAACGAGATACCGAAGAAGTTTCACATGGGGAGCAACACTCGCATGGAGACTCCTCTAGCTAGGAATTGGAGGAAGGAAGACGCTACATCAGGTGAAGTAGTGGAGGTTACTATTTACAAATAGCTTGTGGGTTCACTTATGTATTTGGTGAACACACGACCGAACATATACTTTTCAGTTAACCAACTTAGTGAAGCAATGGTTAAGCCAACCAAAATTTATTGGAAGGTAGTTAAACATGTGTTGAGATACCTCAGAGGCACCACTCAGTTTGGTATTTGGTAAATACGAATGGAGGGAGTGAAGCTTTAAGGCTTCACAAATGCAGATTGTGTAGGGAGTCCATCCGACAAGAAGAGAATATCAGGGGGAATCTTCAGTATTGGGTCAACAACAGTTCTTTGTTACAACAGGAAGTAGATACCATTTTCACTTAGTTCAGTAGAAGCAAAGTACATGACTGCTAGTCAAGCAACTTGTGAGGTTATCTGGATGAGGAAGATCCTTGCTGGGTTATTTGGTCAGCAGATGGGTCCTACAATGATTTACTGTGACAATCAGAGTTGTATCAAACTCTCTAGGTATCCAATTTGTCATGCTCACTCCAAGCATATCGACATCCTGTATCACCATCTACAAGATTGTATGCAGAGGAGAATCATGTTGATGGAGTACATTCCTACACAGGATTAGGTGTTACACAATATTTTGTCATAGTTACTGTTCCATATCTTGAAGCACCAAAATGATGAATATTGTGAAGTGTGCTCACTATGAATCACATACAAAAACATCCCTGAAGATTAGAAGAAGAGCTGCCCTTAGAGAATTATGGAGAAATTTGCCTAAAACCCTAGTTTTCATGATCAACGCGCTTTGCACCACTGTTGGCCCATGCTGATGGTAGGTTGAAGCTTGTTTACTTAGCATTGCTAGTGCGACTTTTGATAGGAAAACCCACATTGAACCTCTTCTAGCAAGTTTTCCCAAAGTGGAGGAGAAGCTTCTCTTACTAGAAGCCTCGAGAACGATGGGTTGGATGTCGTTGAATGAGGATACAGTCGAGTTCCCCCATTGTGAGTCCTTGATCCTACCTTTTGGGATCTTCCCCTTTAGATGTGGGCCTTCCTCCCTCTTTTGTGGATCCCTAACTCCCTCTCCTTTCCTATAAATCAATCCCCTTCTATCCCCAATTGACTGGTCATTGCTTGCCTACATTCCTATGTTGAAACTATGCCCAAATGCTACCCATATAATGAAGTAGAAGTAGTACTTGAATGGTGTTGGCTTGGGCTTGGAAATCCACTACAAAGGAGGTCTCCAACATCAAGGCAATGGTTGTATGCTTCCATTTTTTATTCATTAATAAATACATTTGGTGTTTACTTCCATAAATATATAAATCTTTATTCATTTAGAATGATATACCTTGATTTATAATGCAATTTATGTTTGAATTATACTATCTATGCTTTTGTATATCTTGTTGTCTTTTTATCTCTCTTGCAAGTATTCAAATGCAAGGAATAGTGAGGAGTGAGCTTGGAAGCTAAGGGATTGAGATCATCATCAAAGGTTGAGCGTTTAGCATCAGGGTGAGGTAGGTTTCTCTCTCACTTTGCATTTTTCAACATAAACCAGGAAAGCCTGCACTAGTTTGTCTGATTTGTTGCTAGATCCTCTTATAGGACTAGAGAGATCGCTTCTGTCCGCGGCAGGGATTGACTTCACAACAACAGGATGCAAACATCTTGAATAAGACACTTTCAAGAGGCAAATTCGAGTTCCATAGAGGTAGGATTGGGATATATGATAATCCCTTTCTTGTTGGGAGGGAGTGTTGAAAATGCAACAAAAAAATCATAATTTAATTTTGTCCTTGAATTAGATTAGGAATAAAATTGTAATTCCACATCACAAGACAACTTGTATGCCTTAACTAAGTTAAATTGACTTAGTTGGCTCAATTAATTTGAGTTGAGGGTCTAACTTGAGTCATGTATAGTGCATCCTATATTATAGGAGCCCTGGTTGAGTTGATTTTGAGTTGTAATTAATTAATTTAATTTAACTGAGTTAAAGTCAGTTAAACTAGTTCCAACTGATGGAGGAACTAGTAAGAGGTTAGAGAGTGGGGTGTTGCTTCATGTGTTCGATTTGTTGAAAATAGCAACAAGAAATGTTAAAAATAACATCTAGAAATTCCAATTTAACTTGTCCTTAAATTAAATTGAGAATTAAAATTGTAATTATTTTCTCATAGCAACTTGTAATAGTTAACTAAGTTAAGTTGACTTAGTTATCGTAATAAATTTTTCCTAGAAGTCTATATGGAGTCATGTAAGTGTGATCCCTAAGTTTTAGGGGTCTAGATTGAGTTTATTTGAGTTGTAATTAGATAACTCAGTTTGATTGAGTTATAGTCAATTAAAATAGTTCTAATGTTGGCGGAACTAGTAGAGGTCTAGTAGTGAGTTGGTGCACTAGTGCATCCTCACTGCTACTCTAGCTAACTGAAGATTCACTCAAGAGAAAATCATGCATGTTAGTTCAGAGGAAGAACCAGTTGAGACTAGAGTGCAGGGACAATGTGCTATCAGTTATATGATTTTTTGAGTTGTACATGTCATGCATGCAATTAGTTTAGGGCCTAAGTTTGGATTGTGCAGTTATGGATGAAGGATTTCCCAATTAAATATGGGTTATCCTCACAGGAATTGCATAAGGATTTAGGGGCTTGGAGAGAAACATAATAGGATAAGTGTTGGATTGAGCTAGCTCGTGAGCAGAGAGTTGATCATACTTGTACATGAATTTTTCTTGTGAGAACAAGCTTTGTATTTTATTCTCAGATCTTCTAATTAATGCAGTATAGATAGGCGGGGTTTTGAGCAATGGCTTTCCCGAGAGAGATATTATGTTATGTGCCATTGATGTTCTTCCTCTTTCTGGTTATTTCTTTCATTGATCATTGGTTTTCGCTGTTGAGAGTAGCGTAGATTCTTGCCTTATGTTTTAGTACATTACATGAGTTGTTGAATCTACAAAAAAGTCTACATGGTATCAGAGCTAGATTTGTAGAAAATCTAAATGGAATCAGAGCTGAAGACAATATAGAAGAGAAGAATTTGAATTTGTCCTTGCAAATTCATGGAGCTCTAGTTCAAGGCAGATCCATAAGACCCTATGTGCAGACTTCTTAATGGAGCTAGAAGGCTATTAATGGGTAGATTGAGGAGTAGTAATTTATTTGGGCAGAAATTTTGCAGAGGAGATCTGATTTTTTTTGTTGAATTTTTTCAAAAACAAATATCAGATCTTGATTCCTTGCGAAAAATACCCAAATTCAAAAAAAATCGGTCGAATTGGAGTTCAGATGAGGGAGATATCGTTGATTTAAAATCAACTCTTTTTTTTAGAAAATGTCGTAACAATGGGTAGATGAAACAAATTGGTGTGCGAGCCAAGAACTTGTATGCTCTTGAGGTACAAGATGCATGCAAATCTTTGAGGAGCAAGGAAAAGGTTAGAGACTTGGTGGTTGAGAGGGAGAGTGAATTACCTCTCAACATGCAACCCTAGAAGCAACCTTAGAAGTAGTCTCAGACAATTGTGGAGCAACCACAATTGGAGAAGTGGAGAGGAGATTGAGTAGAGGCATCCACTCATGTAGAGACCTCTAGTAGGGGGAAATTTTATGCCAAGTGGGCAGAGGGAGCACATGCAGTGATACCTCGAGGTGAGAGGTGGGGCGATGTGAATTGATAGTCCCAAGTGGGTATAAATTTGGGCAAGGTCCATTTAGAGGTTTTGTCTGTTGGATCATACCTTGCTATGTGAGCCCATAGTACATAATAACAGGATGGATCAGTGGTGGTTGATGTAGTCAAAGATCAGAGTGACATAGGTTAGAGCAGTCAAAGATCAGAGTGACAAAGACTAGAGTAGTCAGATACTGGAGAGCATAGAGAAGAGTTGACAACAGTGCAGAAAGGCAGAGTCAACAGAAACGTAGAGTTTTCAATTGACAGAGGCAGAGTTAGTAGTAATCAGAGACTTTGGTGACATATGCATTATATTGATTCAGGTTGGATGATTTTTCAGTTTCAGGAGTTGTTGTAGCAACAACGCTACACAAAATTGTTGCATGCAAAACATTCCAAAGGTCCAGGATCGGGATAGAGTTGAATTCCTTTCTTGTTGAGAGGGAGTGTTGAAAATAACAACAAGAAATGTTAAAAATAACATCTAGAAATTCCAATTTAATTTGTCCTTGAATTAAATTGATAATTAAAATTGTAATTCTTTTCTCATAACAACTTGTAATAGTTAACCAAGTTAAGTAGATTTAGTTATCTTAGGAAATTCAAGTTCGAAGTCTATCTAGAGTCATGTAAGTGTGATACCTGAGTTTTAGGGGTCTAGATTGAGTTTATTTGAGTTGTAATTAAATAACTCAATTTGACTAAGTTATATTCGGTTAAACTAGTTCTAACTATTGAAGGAACTAGTAGAGGTCTAGTAGTGAGTTAGTGCATTGGTTGATCCAGGTGGATGTTGGTGGCCACATGTCTATATCACTTAGACCCCCACAACTGTCTCTTTCAATTTTTCAGTTTCCTTAATCGTAGCACAATTTACTATTTTTAACATTTTTTTCGGGTACTGAACTTCCAGAGTCGTTTTGAGGCCCTAAACGACACGTTTGGGAAAATTGGGAGAAACATGGGCCCATGGATTGATGTTGCTCACTCAAAAGTTGTAGTCCTCAGATAGATCTTTCTAACGAGGTATTGTGCACGTCAAACGAAGATCATATGCAAAGTTACGACCCTGAGAAGTTGATGTACCAATTTACCTAAACGGGGCCCATAGTTTGGCGCTTCATCTCCTAAGGTTAGGTTTTTGGATGTTTAGGGTTTTTCATTGTTTCTCAACAATAGATAGGCCTCCGAGCCTCATTTTAATAGAGTTCAAAGGCATGTAGCTGCTGCATCTCTTTTAAGAGATAAACTACCATCGCCTTAGCTGGTTTATTTCCATTTCTGTTTGTAAGCATATTTCAGTATTTTACATTAATGAAATGAAACATTATTTTTGCTGCACCTCTGTATTTATGTTTATTTTTGTACTTTATTGTGTTCGTGCTTAAATCCAGCTCAGTGGTATCTGAGAAGTCTGCTCTTTCTTTTTTTTCCTTTGCATGTCCCCAACGAGGTTGGGATATAAGGAGTTAGGGCTTGAACTGGTCGAACCTTTGCAAGACTAGCCTTGCAAATCCCGATAGCCTCCCATGGCGGATGAAAAAAAAGACGAGCGGGTAGGAGATCCTATCAAAATCTTGCTCGAAGAAGCCCTCGAGCGACAAAGGAACGTGATGATGGAAAAATTTTCCCAGATCCTTTAGTGGCTACCCAGGGATGACACATCTACTTCCAACAACTACACTAGAAACACCATACCCTTTAAGGTACAAGTTAACTTTGACATTCCCATATTCGAGGGTCAGATAGATGCAGACACTATAGATAAATGGCTAAATCTTCTAGAAGGACATTTCTCTATTCATGATTTTTCCATCCAGGAAAATATTACTTTTGCTCTTCTCAAAGCCACCCTCCACGTCAAGGACTGGTCGGAAACCTACTGTGAGCAGAAGGATGAGAGTACGACCTCACTGTTTTCAGCCACACCCACTTGGAATTCATTCCAGATGCCATCAAGGATCAGTACTACCCTGTCATAAGCTATGAGGATAAATACATAAAGTGGACCATGCTGCGGCAGGGAAGGGACCAAGATGTGCCGGAGTTCACAAATATTTTTCATAGCCTTCGCATAAAGTTGGGTATCAAGGATTCTGAGTGGCATTTGGTGCTCAAATACCAAGGCTACCTACACAAGTACATCCAGGATGAGATGGAGTTCTTGGACATCTCCTCACTCGACATGGCATACCGATATGCTGTCAAGATTGAGCATAAGTTTAAACAAAAGAAGCGAGACTTTGGATTTGCGAATCCGAAGAACAAAGGACAAAGCTAAGACGGTGTGACCCAATACAACCCGTCGAAGCCACAAGAAAAGAACAACACCACGAAGTCAAAGAAGGACATAGGAAAGTGGTGCGAGTTCTATAAGAGCCCCACTCACAACACAAGTGAGTGTCAGACCAAGCAGTCGCTGGTGGCCGAGTTGAAGACTTTAGAATCAAATGAATGTTCCGATCCTGAGTCAGAACTTGACAAGAGGGATGGCAAAGGGAAGCAAATCATTGATACGAAGCCCAGAGCCACTATTTCCATCGCCAAGATCCAGAAGAATGAGCTAGAAAATCCAAAGGAGGGGGAGCGTCTTTTCCACTCACAAATGTGGGTGAAGGGTTCGCCGCTGCAATTCATTGTCGACAGTGGCAACCAAAAGAACCTCATTTCAGCGGAGGTCATGAAGCAGTTGGGCCTATTGACTACACCACACCCGCGGCCGTACATTATTGGGTGGATTCACCAAGGATGAGATCTCTGAGTCTGCCAGCAGTGCTGCCTGCTATACAACATCAAGCCCTTCACAGATGAGGTATTGCGTGATGTTGCATCACTTGATGTTTATGATGTATTATTAGGCCAACCATACTTGTGGAAGCGAAATGTTGTGTATGAATCAAGGCCTCGCTTTTTTATTATTTCTTTGTGTAATACATTATACAGGATACCAAAGGTAGCCCCACCTACTGCCACTTCTTTGATCTCTGCTAAGAAAGGCAGTAAGATCATCTCCTAGACTATAATTATTTATTTAATTTTATTTATTTATTTTTGTCTGGTTCGATCTCAAAGTAAGGGGAAGATCGTAGCCACATCCATGGCCCCGAGGAAGGGTTCCTCCAAGCAATAGAAGCAGGTGGATATGGTCATGAAAGAAGACATGGACATCTTCTCCTCACCCACAGAGGTACTGTTGCAATGTCAGGTCAAGCATTCGTTCGATCTGACTTCCAGAGCACGTCTACCCAACGGGCCAATATATCGCTTCTCCGTTATGGAAAACTCCATGTACAAGCAGTGACATGATCAACATCAGGTACCACACAAGTTTTAAGTGGGCAAAAAAGTCTGGTTGCATCTGAAAAAAGAACGCCTTACAAGATCCCATTAGAAGCTCAAACTACTCCAATATGGTCCTTACACCATTACCAAGGTTGTAGGGAACAATGCTTTGGAGCACAAAATTCCCCCATTCCTTCACTTGGATCGAGTGTTCAATGTGGACCGCCCTCCACCATGCTTCCCACCATTACTAGACACAACTCGCTCTGTTCTATTTGAAAAATACAATTTTTCCTTTGAATGTGTTGTCACATTGATGTAGACATGGAATTTTGACCATGAATGTTTCCTGAAGCGATTTATGTTAGGTGTCTTTAAATTTTCAAAGTTTCCTGCTTATATTTGACCCCATAAACTGTGTTGTCACCATCTTGGTGTCAAAACTACTTAAGTAAAGTTGTGCTGTCACTCGTGGTCATATTCATTCCTTTTGTTTGTACATGTAGCCATAGCCTAAAGTCAAATTCAATCTACCAGATGTTGAGACAGGATGGTCCCTGCTACTAGAAAAGAGGGAGGAGACCTTGTACACACTGAACCCAACACTTTGCACCTACTTAATTCATCCCCTGCCTTTAGAGTGGCTTTTGAGAACACATGGTGCATTAATTTTTGTCAGAAGATTTAGAAAATCGGTCACAATGCTAAACTTGCTAGTTTATTTTCCCTTGATTTCCAAGACAACAAAGTGAAACTATGAGACCTCAGGATCGTATTAACTGAGATGCTTATTTGTGATGCAACCAACCTCCCAACAACAGGGGAGAAATGGTTCAAGGGATGAATTAGACATTTTGGCTTACAAACAGTTTGTGAAACCGGAGTATCTTGACAAGTTTGCTTCCACCTTCCCAAACATTTATCTTTAAGAACAGTATGTTGAACTTTTGAAGGTTATCCAAAAATACTTCACCTGCGAGGGAAGGTTTAGTAGAATATACCAATACCATCTCAGGTTACTATGGTATTTCACTTAAATCAAGCCAATGAACCTCCCTTATTTCCTGCTCAAGAGTTTAGAAAGAATGGCCACCAAAGTACAAATTCAAAAGATAACCATGCTTCAAGTCTGTTCCATTTTTCTTTAATCAAAATCTTAGTTAAGCATGTTGTTGAAAGGAAGAAAATGCTTTGGACTGATTTTCTTACAAGTATTGACCTCTTTCCACAAAATGGGTCACCATCAATGAAGACAAATAAGGAAGAGCTCAAGTAATAAAATCCAAAAAGGGAGAACATCCATCGAGTCATGAAGATGAAACCCATAAAGAAGGAAGGTGACAAGCCAAGCAAGAAACTAGTGGGCAATTGAGCAATATATCTGAATTGCAAAGCATGGAGGATGACAAGGTAGACAAAGAAACATAAGAATAGGTGACATCAACTTAATAAGGCAAAATTAAAGTCAAAATTGAGGACACATTCCAAGATGAGTTTGTGATGAGATCCAAAACGAGGTCTACAGTTAAAAAGACCCAGGAAGAGGCAACCCCTCAAGCAATTGTGGAAATTTCTGAAGATAAGCAGACAAATGTACAGGTTGATGATAAAGTGGATGAAGTTAAGGGCTTAGAAATGGTCCAAACAGACTTTGAGGAGGATATAACACCACTTGAAATAGGTCTTATGCAGTACAAAGAAGAGGACCCTAAGATAACAAAGATGAAAGAGGCACTATTTAAAAACCAGATGAGAATAACATTTCTGGAGAAACAAAATAGAGATATAAAACAAGTTATTAAACTAGTGGAGGATAAGACAAAGTTGCCTGCAGCAGTTGCCAAAGCAAAGAAAAAACATGTTGCTTTTCCTGAACAAGCCAAGAATGTTGTAGTGGGGCCTAGTGAGCCAACAATCAGGGTGTTCAAATCAAAGTTTAAATATGTGCAACAAATTAAATAAATAGCTAAAGCTCCTGGAAGACCTCCATTCAGTCAATGGAAATAGTATCATAGGTGCCTGGCGGAGTTGGAGGAAAGTAAAGACCAGGTCAGTCAAATCAGGCAACAAAATCTAGAGTACAAAAATTCCATTCAACATATTCTTGAAAATTGTGACCATGAAGTCAGAGAAGCATCCAAAGCCCTTGATAGGAGTAAGAATTTTGTCAAATGGTCATAGTTAGTAAGGAGAGAATTTAGGAATTTGTATGTTGGAAACTTGGTCTTGAATGCTCAGTTGAGAAGTATGAGCCAAGATTTGGAGGAGGCACATAAATTGCTGAAGAGATATGAGGGAGAAACTGTAATACCTCTGCTCATGAAGATGCCTAAATTTGATCCTAAGTCCATGACTAAGGCCACACTTGCTTTATAACCACCTGATGAACAACATGACTTCACTACTCTAGATTTCAAGACCAAGACTCCCAACACCAAGGCTTCTAGCAGTAAAGTGTCAAGCAAGAGGATAAGGAAGTGATCAGGCCTCCTTTCTTATTTTCAAGGTTTGTCTTAAATTCATGATATTTTAATATGTTGAAGTTGATAGGTTGATCGACATATAATGTCATGACAACATTCAAGAGGACTAGAAGGCATTCGGGGAACAATTACAATAATTTCGCTACGAAGGCGCTGTGCACTTGCCACGCAGGCTGTGCCTAGACTATCTCACATACACTAGATGATTGCCACCTATCAGGTTTTGAAGATACTCGTGTGGGGGTACATGTGGTGTCTAGTTCACCTCTTAAAAGATTGCCACATGTCATTTCTAGAAGGGTGAAGTTTCTAGTGTTGCATAGCTGCTACGCAGGCTTTTGAATAGTCAAAAAAGCAGTTTTTTATGCTTTTTCTATTTCAGTCTTGGTGAATTAGTTCGAAGACCTTTTTAAGTTGATTTGTATTAAAATAGTTTGTTTTTGCTTTCAAAGGGACAAAAATATGCTTTATGTTTTTATGTTTGGAGGAAAAGCATTTAAAAAATAGCAGTTTACTATGTTTATTTCAGTTTTGGACCGATCCTCTGTTGGATCAAAGATACAAGGAACCTAAACATGTTTTGATCATGTTTATCGATTATTTATTCTGATGAATGAATACAACAATGGTTGTTGCTATTCAAGTGATGTGTTAGTGCTAATTTTCAGAGATTTCATGCTTGTGTGATCAATCAATGATGCATGTTGATTATTTATTGAGGGTCATCGATCTTACTATCCAAGGATTCTTAAGGTATGGTGCATGGGATTTCTTTTGTTTACTGTCAGTTGTTTTATTTCTTCTCTGTGTTATGAGTATTTGATGTCAGTTGATTCAGAATTCAATGTATCTACTCTTTTTCAACTGTTTTCACGTTTCAGACTCAAATGAAAAGATATATAATCGTACATGTTATCTTCTATGTTCTGTTTTTCTTTCTTTGAGGAAGAATTTGTTTGTTTCAGTTTACCTTATTTATACTACAACCAACCTTTGTATCCCAAAGTCATGCTTACAAGCCCTTGAAATAGTTATCGATTTACTTGCATAAGTAAATGAGTTAATGGCTAAAATGATCATGTATTACCACCTATCAGGCCATTCACACTTCGACCAAAGATTTTTAAATTTCCTTAGTTAGAATTAGTCTCTGCTTGAAATATGTGCTTCAAGTCTTTATATTTAAGAGCGAGGGAGCCCCCTCCGGCTAGAAAAGACTAGTTTCTAGGCCAAAGCGGTTTATGGTTACCTTTGTAGCCCTTTCCTCAACCTAAAGGGTTTCTATGGAGTGCTAACACTAACATTGTAGTGCCGTTGTCGGGGAGTGAAAGCTGAACATTCCCCCGTAAAACCTTTGTTTGAGAAGCTTAATCCTAGTTATTGTAGGTGACAGTGATTTATGAATTATTAGGCTGAAAATTTTTACCTGGAAGTTGTGTTTGGCCTAGTTGTAGGCAGTTAGTTTGGAAATTTGGCTTCTAGAAAGTCCATACAAGATCACTTCCAGATCTTAATCCCCCTGAAGTTGTAAGTGGTCCTGAGAAATTGCTTAGGAAAAAGAAGTTTCAAGAAGGTGAAGCAAGTAATGACCCTTTATAAAGATCTTACACCCTTCCTGAAAGCTTTGTAATAGTTGAAAACATTGAGTTTGATTTACCATTTGAGCGAAGTCTTTTTAGATCCAAATATGAGTCTTATGTGTCTAAGAAAGTTATTGATGAATCTGAAATAAAATCACATATTCCATCTCAAAAGATTGGCATTTCGAAATCTTATAGAGATATTTTACAGGAATTTTGTAAGCTTGAAAATTGGTCAGTCAACTGCATGAGAATGCTGAAAAGCCATCTGTATTTCAACAAGCTATCCCAACCTCTTCCGCCCTTTTATCAACCTTGCCTTTGAGTTATTTATACTATTCTGACCCGCTTATATTTTCTAACCATACTCCTTCCATTAGAATAACCCAACATATTATAGTCCTAATTCAGTAAATCACAATTCCTCCATCTTTTTCACCTTCTTTACCAAGTACAACAACCAAACCAACAACATCTCAGACTACAATCATGGTAGCTTGTTATGCTCCATTGGTCTTGCAAGCACCATTCAATGTTATGCCACAAAATTATGGCAGCGCATGTACCTCAATTTGATGGTACTGGACCCACCACAACTCAACAACATAGACAAAATGAATGATTTTATAGACCTTGAAGAAGTGAATTATGATGATATTAAACTGAGGCTATTTTATAAAATATTAGCAGGGGAAGTTAGAAAATGGTACAGAGGCTTGGTAGCAAGTAATATTGCTAATCATCAATAGTTCCATCAAGTTTTCCTTTCTTGATGGGAGGTAAAAAATAACCCTCTTTAGACTCTAGTAGAATATGAAACCTTGAAGAGAGCTCTAGGAGAATCAATCCAAGATTATTCAATCAACTTCAATAATGTTTATAATTCTATCCCTACATAAAGCCTCCACTAGGTTTGGCCTTATTTCTCTATCCAGATGGATTTGATGCTGACATGGCCTACCAACTTAGAGAAAGAAGCCCAACTACCCCAGAGGACATGCAGAAGAATGATGTTAATGTAGAAGCAAACTTACTGGCCAAGAAAGCCAAGTTGAAGACTGTAAAGAGGGTAACTATCAAGGAGGAACCTTCTACATCATCATATATTAAGTTGGAAACTTTGGTGAAAGCCATGGAAAATATTATGGAGAAAATGACTTTGACATACAAAGTGGTTGCAAGAAAACCACAAGGAGGTCCTCAAATAGTAAATCCTAATTTTAGAAGACAACAAATTCAAATTAAGCAGAGGGACCAAAGAAATCCAATAGACCAACAACAAATCAGACCGTCTTTTCAATAGAACTATGAAGAAGAAGAGCAACAGGCACCAGAAGAGTAAGAACATGATCAGATTAATCTCTTTGGTGAGGGAGAAGTAGATAATATTTTCTTGACAAAGGAAGAACATGAGTTGTTCTTACAATAATATAAATACATCATGCTTGCAGAATCAGAAGGTTGTAAGAAAGGTTATCATAATGATATTATGGAAGTCCACAAATAGAATAATTTGAGAAATAGGAAAGTCCCAATAAATCTTCCTAAAAAGGTCCAGGATGGTATAACTTTTACTAGTCAGAAAAAGGCTGATTCTCCCAAAGAAATTTCTCAAAATCAAGATACAACTGTTAAGGAGGTAGAAAAGATTAAATCATCTTTTAGACTTTAAAATGACATATCAAAGATTAAAATTTCAGTTCCATTAGTTGAGTCGATGAATAAGGATGCATATACAAGTCAAATTTTAAAGGCATTAAAGGTGGGAGAAGTGTCAGACACTGTCAAATTAAATGATGATCACGCAAAATTGCTTTTTGGTCCAAAAGTTGAAGGAGGTTCACAGGAAGGTAATTTGCCACCATTTTATGTCAGCCTTAATATACATGATTTGATATTGCATAATGCCATGTTAGATTCAGGCGCTTCACACAACTTAATTCCTAAAGTGATCATGGACAAGCTTGGCTTGGATATAACTAGGTCATACAAAGACCCTTTTTCTTTTGACTCAAGAAAGGGAAAGTGTCTTGGTTTGATAAAATATTTATGTGTCACTCTCACACAAATTCCATCCAAAATTGTAGTTATGGATGTGGTTGTGTCCGACATCCCATTGAAGTATGGCACATTGTTATCGAGATCTTGGGGTGCAAAAAAAGGGCTCTCTGCAGATGGACATGTCATATGCCACTATCTCGACATTCAAACAACCAAGTAAGTTGTATAGGGAAATTCTCATGCAGTACATGGTAAGCAGTCAAGACAAAGCAAATAATTATCCTGTTTATTTTGTACATTCAAATATGGATTCATTCATTTTATATAATGAATGTTTGGAAGAAGATGCTCAAAATAGGGACAACAAATTAGAAAAGAATGAAGGTAAAATGCTAGAAGCAAAATCAGAACCTGATGATGGTGATATGGTATTTGATGGAGTAGTCAGTAAGGAAGGGGTTGGAGTTGGTGTGTGGATTATGAGCCCGAAAGTAGGAAAGTCAAAGACCTATTATTACAAACTTGCTCTCGAATGTAGAAAAATGTTGTTGAATATGAGGCACTGATTTTGGGACTGTAGCTATTGAAAAGGATAGGAGCCAAAATAATTTCAGTCCATGGGGACTTAGAACTGATCATAAGGAAAACTAACGGTGAGTATTCAACCAAGCATCCTAGAATGAGGGCATATAGAAATGTTGTTTTAGATTTTCTGCAATGTTTTCGAGAATACAATTTGTCTGTGATTCCTAGAGATCAAAATGCAATTGCTGATGAGTTGGCTACCTCAGCAAGTACATTTAAGATTCTGTTGAAGGACCAAAATTCTCTACCTACAACAATATGAGAGAGACCACCTGGTCCGGACCTTAAAGCAACCCCTTTTCCATTTGGAATGGTGGTTCCGACTGGTTTAACTAGGTTCAGTTACCTTTTCCCTATTGCTATCGGTTTAAGATGTTTCTTTAGTTACCAATAGGCATGGGTGTCAGATCAATTCTTCTTGCTGATCAGGCAAGAGAATGACCCTTAAGCCGTTTTAATGGCAGAACCAAACCACTCCAAAGTTTTTCCTCTTAAAAAGAGGACTTCTAGAATGAAAAATGTATGATAACACATGCAAGATCTAGTCTAATATGTAATTAATCTAACCTATCTCGATTGAAGGAAATGGAAATCCTTCTCTCAATCGAGAGCCAATTAACTTGACAAGGAAAAGAAGCTTTAAAGAATTGGAATTAATATGGAGGAGATAGCTCACAAAATCTGATTCCTCATTAACATAAATAAACAATTAAACACTTAGTAGATAGTTACATAGGAGCTTATTGAAAATATATCCAATTCCTTATTTGTCATATGCATAAGAGATATAAATATTCACGATGAATTACTCGAGTTAGTTCAAACAAGACATCATGCATGCAAGAAAACAATTACTATCGTAAATCATAAGATAGTTTGCTGATCTAACTATAACTATTTGTTCCTATGTATATTTGAGTTGTCAAATTACATTTAAGATCAAGTCTGTAGAATAGCCTAATTAGAATTTTAAATGAATTAAGAATTAAAATTCAGCAATAGTGCATGACACCAAGAATTAATTCATACATCAGTAAATGTAAATTGAAAATTTGAAAAAGAATTTGCATTCATGAATTCAACAAATAATAGTGCTATAAGAAAACCAGTGAAATAGATCTTTATTAATAAAAGAAAATCAAATTACAGATGCTCACAGTATGACAGTAGTGCACAATCGTATTTGCCTGCAATCGATCTCTGCTTGCAGAAATGACCTCCTCCTTATAGCAACAATACATAATAAAAAGTGTTTCTCCACAAACAGATGAAAACATTGCAATATAGAGCCTTCTTCCCCCTAAGATTCCTCTTAATTACAACTCTAAATCATCATTATAATAGTTCTTTCAGGAATTCCAGAATTGCAGAGCAGAGAATCCCCTAATACATTCTACAATCTATTATTTATAATTTTTACAAAAAGAATACTCAATAACAAAGTTGCTAAAGAATATATTTTCTCCATCAATTTTCATTGGGCCAAAATCCCATTCTTCTCGTGCTGAATCATTCTCATTGATTAAGATTTTCTTCTTCTCATGTCTTCAACTGTTTTCCTGCAAAAGACAAATCCAAATTAAATTAAAATACAAAATCAAATCAAAATACCAAATTTGGAATAAAATATCTTCAATCAAACTTAATTAAATAATTAAATGAAAATGAAATATGAGTTTTCTATTGATGCCTCTGAGGATCTAATTGGTCAAGGAGAACATAGATGAATGGATTTGCACTGAGTAGAGGTTGTGGGCAAATGAAAATGTAGAAAATAGAACTCATAAAATTGATTTTGTTTAAAAAATTCAAAGCTTGATCTTCTGCTGAATTTTAGATCCATTAAATGATCAAATATGGTTTTGTAACCATTTCAGAAATAATCTCCATGATTTTATCTATCCAATGAACCATCCTGAGCCTCATTTGGCAAAGTAGAACTTAATTTAAGGCTTTTGAAGTTGGGGAATTAAAACTGTGAGAATTCTGGAAAACTTTGTTGCCTAGCTAAAAATAAAATTTTGAAATAAATTCTTATCCTAAATTAAATTGCAATTATGATTTAATAATATTAATTAATTATAATTAGAAACTTAAATAAATTAATAGAAATTAATTAAAAACATAATTAAATTAATAAAAAATTAATAACTAATTACAATATTATTATATATATTAATATTATAATTTAATTATATTAATAATATAATTATAAAAATAATAATATAATGTTTAGATTTTATAAAAAACAAACTATATAGAATTTCAAAAGAAATATTTGAATTAAGATTTAATACCAATAAAGACACCTGAAGAGGAGGATGAGTGGTAAGAGGAGGATGAGTGGTAATAGAGTTAAGTAAGGTGGGAGGATTAATGGAGGAGGAAGGTGAGTGCATGGTGAGGTGGAGTGATAATGGATGAGGATGAGGTAAGCGGAGGTCAGGTGTCATAAGGTGTTAAATCAAAACTTTATATTAAAACTAAAAAACTGATCGCATAAAACCAAATATCGCATATCGCAAGTTTTAAATGAGCACTTCAAAAATTTTGCGATATGCAATATCACAAGTTTATATCGCATCACATTTTTTAATTGGGATTTTGGAAGGAAGGAGATGATGTGGAGTGGGACCCATGTGGAATTAAAAATTCTACAAATTGAACTACAACCACTTTATGATTTTGAGATTTCCGGTTTGACAATTTGTTTTAAAGTAAGAAATTGGAATAAATTACCAAGATTTCGAAAACACGTTTTTTAACTGTTCTACAATTTGGCTAGGTCATTTTGTATGACCGTTAGTGAAAATGAAAAAATTACTTAAAATTAACTAATAGTTAATATTTACAATGAATGACTATTTTAATTGCAAAAGTTGGAATATTATACATTTTGTATGTAAATTTAATCCAAACGACAAAATGATTAATCTTCAAAGGATTTCCATTTCAAACCGGATAACCAAATGAGGCAAAACAAGTATTAATGGAAATCTAGTGAAAAGTCGAATTCAATGAAACAATTAAAATATCAATTCGACAAAATTAAAAAAGAAGGTGGTAAAATTACAAGACAATTAAACCTAAATGAAAATCATAAAAAGGGTTTTAGCCAGAAACTAATAGAAAGGGTCCCCATTTTGGAAGTAAATGAATGAAAACTGGGGGCTGTTGGGTTTTCCCTACAACAATGGTGACACACTTGGAAGAACCAATTATCTCTGGTTGAAGATAATGAACTTTTATTTACCCAAAGGTTAAAAATAATGGAAATCACGAAATCATCTAACAATAAAACATTTCTATGGGTTCCACGTAAATAGATTAAGCAATATGAGTTTGTAAAGATAAGTATTCAAAGAAGACTCGAGTAAAAGTCATGAATCCAAATTTGGGAAAATTTATTTTAAAATTACCTCATATGAAAAATAGAAGAAGGTATAGACAAGAGTTTTTTGATAAAGCATATATCCATTTTATAAATGGTCTCTGACATTGCTTCGCTACCAGTGAGCCTAATTAGTACCCCGACGAAGTTGTCTTTTATGCCATACAAGCCTAATTCCACTGCCAGCGAGCATCCATAGCCCCGCCGGGTTTACTTGTATTTCTATGCTTCCTCTTTTAATCACTCTTTTGATAACCATATTTGCAAGCTTTTAGTTATGATACATTTGAGTGAAAGAGGTGGGATGGTAATACAGATTTATGTTTAATGGACATAATACTTTCATAATGTTGACTCTAGATTCTTTTCCCACGACTATCAATCAAAGGCTTTATAAAGTGGAGGGGTGGGAGGAATTCGTTGTATTAAACTCAAATAAGCTCTTTCCTTGAAAAAGTAAACTCAATCACTTAGAAAGGATATACGTTCCTACGTAAAAAAAATTTAAAGCAAGATGGTCTTATGGTTCCATAAGGATATGCTTTTAATGATAAATGAAATTCACTGAGATAGATAGAGTTAAAAAAATTTCCCATGTATCCCAACTATTGTTAGGTGAGAAAAATGCCTTTTGCATAAATCATGGCAGGGTCACCAAAATCAAACCATAACTGAAATAAAAAGGAAAATAAATAAAGTAAGAAAAGAAATCAGCAAAAAAAATTTAAAAAATGAAGAAGGCGAAAGGTGAAAGAAAAATCCAAATTTAAAAGATAAATTCCAACAAGACTATTTATACAAATGTCTCAACAAAAGAGATAAAAGAAAATAAGCATATGTACTTTCCTTCCTATGTTGAGACTGTTTTTTTGTTTTGTTTTTTTTTGCAGAGTTATAAGAAATGGGGCTGTCAAAATGTAAAAGGTGAAGAGCAGTGATGATAGATAACATGCTAATTGAGAAGTCTCTGTCTGCTGCAAATTTTCTTGTTTCAAAGCAAAATTTGCATAAAATCATTTTAACCATTTTATGACAAAAGTAATGCTCAAAGAAACAGAGTAAAGGTTCAGAAACTTCCCAGTTTAACCGCTTAGATGAGGATAATCACTGCTTCTTTTAAAAACTTGAAAGCAAACCAGAAAAGGGAGAATGAGCTTCAAAATTGATTTGGTAGAGGTGTGAAAAGGTTCATGAAGACCTGCAAAAAAACAGAATTTAAGATAAGCAAAAACTAAAAACAAAAAGTAAGAAAATGAATGAAAATAGGCATATGAAACTTACCATTGGAGAATTTCATTTAATCTTACTTTTTTTTTTTAACAAGATTGGTTACGTAGTTTTTTATTCCAAAAAAAGAAAAAAGGAGAAAGCTCTCATTACAAAAGGTCTTTTAGACAAAGGCATGCAAAATGAGGAAGAAGAGGGAGTGCGGTCCTTGGTTCCCCAAGCCTTACATCCAAAGTTTCCAGGCTTACAACTACATTCTTCTTATATAGCCGAACAAAATGAATGAGCATATATTTACATTTACAACACATATGAAAACTTATGAAAACTATGACAAAGAACTAGAGGGAAGTATGGTCATAGATCTTCTAAAATTGGTTGACTAAAGGTTCCTGCTGGGATCGAATTCTGCTGCCCTAGTTGTTGGAATTTTCACGTGTCTGATTTATGATTAGGCCCTTGAGGTAATCGACAAAATGCTCTATGTGCTTGCTTTTGTCTTTGAAAGCTTCCATTTATGTGTTCTGATCATTATGTTGCTTCCTCAAGAGAGCATTCTTAGAGTTTGACTGTATCTTGTAATCCTTGATTGTCTCACGAAGCTGATCAATCATAAATTTATTGGCCCTGCAAACCACATATTTGTCATTTTTTGATGCTTTGTCTAGCGGATTCATGTCTATGTCTACGCTTTGCACTGATCGATCACTCCTAGGATGAATGATGGAAGAGCCGAGCAACTGCAAAAGAAGAATGAAGGGGAGGCCAATTGAAGCGAGACTTAATGGGGAGAGGGAGGAGGCAGGGGGTAGGGTGAATGGAAAGGAAACAAGCAAGGAGTTGCAGCATGTAAGCAACCCCTGGAGAGGGAAAGCGCAGAGAATAAAGACCAGAACTTGGAGAAGCAGGGGAAGAGAAGTCGTTGTAGGAAAGGCCAACAACAAAGGAAGGCAAGCCTAGAGAAGTGCAACGATAGGGACATGAGGAAAAAGCCAGAGGGAGGACGGAGCGCGGAGCTAGTAGAGGGAAAGAAGCTGCAACAGAAGATGAAGATAAGCAAGGAGGGAGTACAGATAAATAGAGAGGTAGAGGGGAGGAATGGGAGGAGGATCAAGATAGCCATTAGGAGATCACCGGGGTCATGTGAGAGGACGAGGAGCTTGGGAAACGACAAGAGACAGGGAAGGAGGTCGAGGAAATTTTTTTTGAGATATGATAACAGAGAATAATGAAGTATTATGGTATTAGTCAACTAAAAATCCTTATGCCGAAGTGATATTGCTTGAATTTGTCTGCAGGGACAATTATGGGATTGGGATTTGAACTTAATCATTCGAAATTCGAGACTCACCAGGAGATCGAGAAACTGCTATGTTGGCATGATTGTTTGTAGTTTTGTTGTTCTCTCTCAGAATATTTTTAAATGAGACCTTTCCCATATTCACCAAGTTTTGCCCGATTATTTTAATGATTTGACTCAAAGCCTTGTTTGTTGGGGTGCTTCTCTCAACCATCGTTTAGATAATGATGGCCAAGTCACCCATTTGGGTTTTGCATTTTCCTTTGCCTTAGAATCATTGTGCCTAACAACAATCCACAAGATTCTTCTCTATTATTTGAAATTTCCCTAGGCCACCATTCATAAGTAGTTGGATTAATACCACGTGATTTAGGGACGATACCTCCAGCTCTAGCTTTGCCAAGGTTTTCCTTGGAGGCACTATAAGAAAGGAGGTAAGGTCTATTTAGATTTTTCATCCACAAGATGAATTCATCACTTTTTAATCGTATTTCCATTTCTAGGTATTAGGATTTAAAATGATGATGTTTGGCCTATTATGAATGCTCATTGCATAATTAATCCAAGTTCTCCCCTCTTGTTGAATCTGGTTGGTATCTATTGATTTTAATCCTTTTGATGATAATAATTCTAATGTCAGACTCCATGTCCTTGACAATACATTACTAATGCTTGGAGCTCGATCGTTGAAAATTAGTTGGTTTCTTGCCAACCAAAGCTGCCAACACGAAAAAGAGGGAAGGCTATTCCAATACCTTTTAATGGTTTCCTTTTTTATAGGGAGTTGAGCATTCCCTTTTCCAGGTAGTGAAGAATTAATTGAAAGACTGATATAATTGTAGATTGATCTCCAAAGGACTTAATAAAAGGTGCCAACATTCTTGTGTGAAGGAGGAGTCAGGGAAAAGACGTTGAATGCTTTCTTCACTCATAAAACACATTGGACATATGGAACGACATGAAAATCCTTTTTTTTTTTTAAATTGTTAGTAGTTAAGATTTTACCTTTTCGAAGTGTCCAGATGAATATTTGACTTTTGGTAAACTTTCAGATTTCCACACAGTTCTCCAATGAGCCCAATCTTGTTTATCTTGCTGAGCTTGGATGGTCATATAACCAGATTTCACTGAGTGCTCTCCACCATTCGGGTCCCATCTGAATGTATCTTTGGAATCAAGGCTTAGAGGGGCATCTCCCTTTAGAAGGATTATTAAATAATTCCATTTAGGTTTGAAGTTTCGAGGAATATTAGGGATCCTCCATTCTGGCCAATTCCCATCTTGCCATAAAGAGATATACTTCAAGGTGATGATTCCATTTTCTCTCATCCAACCTCTTAAATTTTGAAGACTTTCTTGCTTGGCTAGGGGAGGGTTTTCCATAATGTTGTCATCCCAAATTTTGATGCATTTCCATTCCCGGGAAGCGTAGAAGAATTCTCCTTGATGAGATGAAGATATCTTTTCACTAAGTTCCATACTTGAGTGCAAGGCCTAATTGGGAAGCCTTCTTCTAAATGGAGAATTCTAGCATGATTCATATAGTTAGCTTCCAAAGCTTTCTTCCACCAACAATTCTTTCCTATGATAAACCTCCATCCAATTTTTGCTCCAAGAGCCAAGTTCAAGTGGGCTCGAAGTCTTATTGACATGCCTCCCTTTTCATAAGGTAGGGTGACTTGATCCCATTTGACTAAGCTGAAATTTTTTGAGTCAGCTTTCCCTCATTGCCAGAGAAATACCCTTATTACTAGCTCGACTTGCTTATGAATGTTTTCTAGAGCTAAGATAACTGCAAACTGATAGATTGGAAGAGACGTGAGCATGGATTTCATTAAAATCACTCTACCTACTAGATTGAGCCAGTTCATGTCCCAATTTTGGATATTGTTTTTCATTTTCTCTATATGTTTATTCCACAATTTTGCCTTCAAGTTTTCTTTAGATATAGGAAGGCCGAGATAGTGGAAATGACTCCATCTAAAAGGGGATATCCAATGTCTGAGATATTCTTTGAAGAATGTGAGGAGAGGTGTTCCAACCATATATTTTGAATTTTTTGTTGTTTAGGAGACCTCCGGAGGCTTCCAAAAAGTTATTGAGCAATTTTTTTTATCCTTTGAGCTACTATATATGAGGCTCCTCCCATCACTAGAGTGTAATCTACAAATAATGAGTGGTTGATTCTTTTTACTCCAGGGGAGATTGTGAGGCCTATTAATAAATGATCTCGCCTACACTTTTCTAAATATATGCTCAAATAATCAACCATGATAATATAAAGAAAGGGTGAAAGAGGACAACCTTGTCTCAAACCCTATGAGCTTTGGAAGAACTCACTTGGCCTACCATTGATCAGAGGAGCGATCCATGGGTCTACTGTGTAGGCTTTGATTATGTCAATTATCTCGGGAGAGAATCTAAATTTATTAAGAACATAAAAAATGAAGGCTATATTAACCATGTCGAATGTGTTTGCCATATCTAGCTTTAGTATAATACCTTGTTTTTTCCTCAATAAACTAGAATACAGGGCTTCTTTCAGTATCATAATGTTGTCGAGTATCTATCTGCTGGGCATAAATCCTCCTTGATTTTCATAAATTAGTGGAGGATAGGCTTTATTTTGTTTGCTATAATCTTTGTGATGATTTTATAGGAAGAATTGCACAAGGAAATTAGTCTGAATCTGCTGAAGGAAGAGGGCCTTGCCTCTTCCGGTATAAGAACTAGAAATGAGAGTTTGTGAATCCTCCTACCTTCTTTTTCCTGAAGACATTCCTTATCATTCTGATTAGATCTTTTTTTATTATATTCCAATTATTTCAATAGAAAGCTATGGAAAATCCATTTGGTCCTAGAGCATTGTCCCTATGGAGATCTCACACAACTGAATGAATCTCCTTCTATTCCACTTCTTTAGTGAGTTCTTTGTTTTTTCTTCACTGATTTTTTTTGGAATATGTTGTATGAGGTCTTCATAATCAGGATTTGCTGCAATAGCTGATATATGTATTTTTTAAAGTGGCTATGTGATTCCTTCTTTAACTCATCTTTCCCTTTGATTTCTCTACCATCATCATCCTTTATGTTGTCTATCTGATTGTTAATTCTTTGCATACTTATTGTGTTATGAAAGAAGGTTGTATTTTTGTCACTTTCCTTCACCCAGAGGATGCGAGATTTTAATCTCCACTCCTCTTCCTCAACTCTATTTTACCTATATATTTCCCAATAGATTTGCTTTTCCTCGAGCTGTATTTTTTTTTTTTCTTCATGTTGTTCGTTTGTCTCTTGGGCTAGCTTGATTTTCTTTATTAACTCTGCCTTCATTTTCTGTGTTTCTTTTTGGTTTCTCTTTGCCCAATTTTTCATTTCCTTTATCAATGCTTTTAATTTGGTTTCTCAGACATAGTTTGGAGAACCTATAATCTATTTTGACCAAACTTTAGTTGTTATCTCTTTTACTTCCTCACTATTGTTCCATATTGGATTGTATCAAAAAGGTGTTGTGCCTAAGTTCCCCATAGTCCCAAGAGTAATCACCACTGGCTTGTGGTCAGAAGCTATGGTGTGAATGATTCTTGATTTAATTGAGATGAAGTTGTTGGATATTTTATCCTGAACTAGGATGTGATCCAGCCTTTCCTCGATGTTATTTTTCCATGACCTTTTATTACTCCATGTGTATTTTCCATTTATGGGAGAAAAGTCCAGAAGGTTGTAGGAGTCCATAATGAGTTAAATGGTTTCCCTTGATGGATCAACATGAAAATATCCTCTGAACTTCTCCACTGTGTTCAGAACTAAGTTGAAGTCTCCTCCAATTATAATGCTGTTGTTTTATACCTGTGAGAGATTTTTTTTAGAGAATTCCAACAAACTTCCTTGTCTTTGTAATGATTTGGAGCGTAGACATTTATTCTGTAGTAATGTGCTTTTGTGTTTTTTTCTTTAGTTTTGATTTGATTCAGTGTTGTTATTTTAGTTGGTGAACTAACTCCCATTTCCATTTTTTTGATAGAGTATAGATTCCTCCTGATGCCCCTACAACTTGGAGTGTTGTGCCTTCATAACTCCTTATTTTTGGATCATTTCCCCTATTTCATGTTCACTTATTTTTGTCTCATGGACCATGAGGATGTGTGGATGTGAATATCAGAGATTGACGATCAAAGTATGAATGTAACATTGTTGATACACTGTTGTGCGATGAAGAACGAACCTGCTAGTTTTATTATGTGGATTTAATTTCAAATCAGATTTGGGACATCAGAACCCTTAAACATATGCCCCAACCAAAATTCAAATTTATGAACGGACACGATATCTTTTAAAACTGGATTTAAATATCATATCGTGTTCGGGGGCTGTATGGACACTGCAATATTGGCGAAGTCATTTATCGGAGAATGAGTGGCAAGGGATATAAGAGGATTTTGATTGATGCTTATATAAAATGTTCTCACATTTGGAATATCGATGTTCGACTGATCGTGATGAGGTTCACATTGACAACTTCAATATGCGGAGTGGAAATTGGGTGGGGTCAGGTTATTTCAGTATCATATTCATAAAGAAATGCTTAGCTCAATTTCACCTTTTAACAAAAAGCTTCTTTTATCAATTATTGGAAATATTGGATTGGGGAATAATTTTATTGGAGCTTTCGAATGATGATAATTATGATATTATAATGCTTCGATGTGAATATCCTGATCAGTTTTAAAGGCATATTGGGGTGTTAATGAATGAAAGAGAAATTAAGCAATACTCAAATTTTGATGAACACCAAATAATACTTCCCTAAACATGTTGCAGATTTGAAAAAGGGTTGGCTGCTTGCTTATCTCAAGTCTCAAAAATCAAATGAATGAAAACCTCAAAGAATATTGACTCTAAATTTTACCTCATGACTCTTCAATTTCTCCTATGTTCAATATAATCTACTTATTTAGTAAAAATTGGCAAGTAATGAATTTTTCAATTGCACCCACTTCAAATTTACGTTAGAGGGAAAGAGTGGTGAAAATGGGCTCTTCAAAAGTACTTGTGAATCAAAGGTTGCCAAACCATAACAATTCTTTGGAATTTCTTCATACATGATTAATGTGATGAAGTTTTTCAAAAACAAGACAATCAAGCAATTCATAAGCTGTAGAATTGAGGCTTCTGTGATCCATCATATTTATAAGAAGATTTCGGCGTAAATCACATTAGGTAAGACATTTGCCGACGCGTTTCGAACCAACCAGTGTGGTTCATCGTCAGGACAAGTTGAAGAAACAGATCCAACTCAACATGTTAAATAGTCAGACCAGAGATTCCAACGGCTAAATTTAACGACTAATTTTGACTAAATGACCAAGGTCAAAATTAATTAAATATTATTAATATTATAATATTATTATTAATATTTTAATATTATTATTGTTATTATTAATATTGTTAATATTATTATTATTAATTTATAATTTAAATCAGTAAAAATGTAAAAAGTGAATCCCAGGTTAGTTAAAAATTTTCTATTTATTAATATAATACTTCATTATATATATTCATTTTATATATTATTATATTATATTATTAATATAATTTTATTAAATTATAATTTATTTTATGGAAAAAAGTTAATTTAGGTAAAAATATATAAATTCATGGTTAGTTCTGAGAATAAATTTATTTAAATAATAATATATAAATCATTTATTCATATGTGTGTGTGTGTGTGTGTGTGTGTCCTAATTAGATTAAATAGTAATAGGAAAGTTTATTTATTTAAGTTCATAAAAATAATTATATATAAACCCTTTAACCCTCATATTGATTATTATCCTTTTTGGAACAAAGATAAAATGGGTAAATAAGTCCCATAATTACCTAAGGTTAGTTTAAAAACGTTTTTTAATACAATACTTAATTATACAAATATAACTACAATCAAAGGAGAAACGCAATAAAAATAGTTAATATGAAAAGACGGAGAAAGGAGTTCGAATATCAGAGAGATAGAATATTAATATATACCAATGTATAATAACAATATAAAGTATAGTAAATAAATAAATAGGCAAATAAATAATAAGAACCCATTCCATATTAAAATATAATGATAATAAATGAATACTAAATAAGTTCATATTTCGTACTAACATCATTATACTTACTAATCCCTTAATATTTACTATTATAAATAAGGAATAAGTTAAATAAATAATAATTATATATATGTAATATATAAAAATAATGTAAACAAAAACGTAATCATTAATAATAAAAATAAAAATAAACGTAATCATTAATAATAAAAATAAACAGAACATCGCCACATTGCTCGAAAAATACATAGTAATTAACTATTAAATTAATAAAAGAGTACAATTACATATTGAAATAAAATGAACCAAAGCACTACAAATCAACAATACATAATGATAAGAATAACATGTATATGATAAAATAATAATAGTAAAATATAAACAAATAAATACATAAATCAAACCATCAAAATATTTAATAAAAACACCCAGATCATGATAGAAAGGGGAAGACATGAAAGAGACTAAAACGGAAACAAAGAAGGAAACTAGGACGAAAGGGCAGGGATCCAAGATCTACTGATCTTCCAGCCATCATCTCTGTTGAGATTCATAGGCCTTCTTTCGATTTCAATGGCTTCCCTGAATTTACGACGATGGAACTGAGCAACCTTGGCCACGACTTTGGCCTCCTCAATTCATAAGCTTCTGATATGTTCTAAGTCACTTTGCCAGCAAATGAAAGGGATGCCAACATTTTGGATTCATTAGTTGCTTATTAAAATTTGCATAACGAAATAAATGCAAACATAAAAGGAGTCTAGATCTAGATTAAGCTATTTCTAATTTTAACTGAATGGAAGGAAACGTGACTAGGTATAGTCATACTTTCAATGTAACCATTCTCTCATTCTAATTCCTGCATGTATCTACATATCAAATATTAGTAACAAGAATTTAGTTTAAAAAATAAATTTGAATCTAGACTGTACGCTAATTTCTAATCTACTTTCAGAAAGCAACCTATTTACAATTACCTTCTCTTGAAATGTCCTTTGCAGCTGAATTTGAATAAGATCATAGAAACCTGGATGGATTTCCATTAATGACTGGGAAATGTTCAAAAGAAGGGATAACATGTCAAATTGTGAAAATATTAATTTATATACAATGACCTACATGTAAGTCTTATGCACATATGTTAAATTATTAACAATCTTCTGTGAAGGAAAACTTTCCAATATCTTTCAAATGGGTCAATGGAAAATAGATGGAAATTAGATAGACTCAATAGAATATCATTAATTGAATTAGATAGACTCAATTGAAGCTTCATTTTCCCATTCAGGGAACACATCAATAGAGTGTTCAATGTTGAACTCCTCGATATGCCAACACAAAGTATCTAAAAATCAAAAAATAAAAACAAAACACAAATATGAAAATAAAAAAATAATTGAAGTAACAACAATAAAATTAAATCATAATTTACATTATTAGTACAACTAGTGTTACAACACAATTGGAATTGATTTAAAACAATTTCTACTTCACAATTTGCTAGGGTCCTATAACAATAGGATTCATAATTTTGAAGTGGCTATGGTTAGTTTTGTAATATTGTACATACTTTTGCTTTCTAAAAAATGTTTTCCCATATTAAAATTAAAAAATGTAAAGAGGGTATGTCCTAAAAGAATAATCAAAGGACAAAAAGAAATAAAAAGATAAAAAAAAAGTAAAAAATATGAACCCAAAAAGAGATAAAAAAAAATAGATCATAAAAGTGTGCAAATTCAAATGCCACTCCTTTTACTTTACTTTGCAAAATAACATTGTGTGTATCTTGTAAAAAATGCCACAATCCATGATGGTCAAATAGTTCAATCCTGACTCATTCATGCTTTAAATTTCATGTTGATAGATAGAGAATACAGATCTAGCCACACTGTTTAATCTTGGCAGATCAGTAGTTAGGTAGAGAATAAAAATGAGCTCATCAGTTTAATCTGAGCCATTGGAAGTTATAAGGTTAGAATTATATAGTTTTCTTATCAAAAGAAAGATGAATGAAGGGTTAGCAAGCTCAAATTCACCCATTGAATGAAGAGAAAATGTTAGGGTAAATAAATGGTAGGTAGAAGAAGTTTTGCAAGTGCACAAGGTTACTAAGTCAAAAAGCAAATTCATCATGCTTAATCCTATGTTTCATGTGCAAGAGGAATTGTGAAAGAGAAAGGATATTCACTAAAGCTTATTTATTAATTTCCCCTCATTTCACTTCACCACCACATACCTTTTTTTCCCCTTGGAAAAATCATAATTTCATTAATAGGAAAATTACACGCTGTAGATGCGATGAGAATATGCAAAATATAGAGGCTGTGTGCCAGTGCAAAATTTAAGAGCCAAAAATATGTTCACCACGAAGGGTCTTTTAATAGTACTGTATAAAACACTTCAAAATTTTTTACTTTACGCAGAGAGTATTCCTGAGGACATGTACTGAAATATATATAAACACAGTAAATATAAACAGAAATAAAACAGTCGAATATCAAACGATTTCAGGCTCCTGTTGAGCCTGATATGCCTGGTCCATATATGGGCGCTGGTAGTACTGGTACTTTTCACCTCCCCACTGCTCCTGGATCATCCAGATGTTGCATGGCTTGATCGCTACCGCTTTGGAAATTTTGTCAGCGATGGAGTTCCGTTCCCTGTATATGTGGTGACAAACAAAATTGTCAAAGTATGTGATGTATCTACGCACTTCATCCAATATATGTTGTAATGTGAATGCATGACATGTTGTGGTTTTGTTAATCCAGTCACATGCAATTTTCGAGTCACCAAATACTTGTAGATTATGATAGTATTTTTCAATTGCAAATTGGATGAGGTATTTGGTCGTGGTGATTTCAGCAAAATTGTTTGTACCATTTCCAAGTCCCATTTGAATATGATAATGATGTGTATCTGAAATATATAGGACCACCCCACCTCCACATCCTGTTTCTTGTGCCAATCCATGAAAGTATGTCCAGGGCTATGAGTGATCGTTGGACTCGGGAACGATGTTCCTGGGTGGAGAGGCAGCCAAGTCCTCGGGAAGTGAACTATAGTCAGCTATAATTCTAGCTGTGATGGATGGCCAATGAGGGGCAGTGTCCCAGAAAATAGAGCGGTTCCTTGTGATCCAGATTTCCCAACTAATGTGTAGGGGGAGGTTTCTAGGTTTGGGCGGTGTTACAGACGACCAACAATTTTCCCATACTTCCTTGGTAGTTTGACCCCTCCAATTGATAGGTGAGAGTGTGTGTGTAAGTAATGAGTTCCAAAGATCAATTGTAATAGGACAAGAGAGGAAGAGGTGAACTAAAGATTCAGTGTTGTCCTTACATAGGCAGCATCAATAAGGTCCATATAGCCCTCTTCTAGACAAGTTATTACCCGTTGACACCTTATTTTTCAACATAGACCACATAAGTAATCTAGTTCGGGGAGGTGCTTTAAGCTTCCACATATCCTTCCACCATGTTTAAATGTGTTATGGCTTGTGACTATTGGCCAGTTGTAGATACCCCTCTTTTGGGGAGTACCGACCATTTTTTGCGACGACCCATGTGATCTCATCTTCCCCTTCTCTTATTCGAATGTGGGATTCCTTGAGAGCTTCTATATAGGTACTCCAAGCTTGGTGGCACTGTATAGGAAGGAGAAAGTTGTGGGATGTCTTCCAAGCTTGGTGGAGAAAGGTCGATCTCTCCATATCTGCAATGTGCACTATGTGGGTGATACCTTTCTCGTTGAGGTTCTGTAGTAAGCCCTAAGGTAGCCGATGTGCATTCCCACATCCTATCCAAGGGTCTCGGCCTATTTGGATGGATATCCCATCAGATATTCTCCAGGTTAGGCCGTCTCAAATAAGAGGCATCGAGCTTAGAACCACTTTCCAGATATTTGAGATCCCCGATTTGTTCCAACTTGTTAGTCTCAGCCAATCCAGCGACCTTAATGGGGCAATATATTTAGCGACTATGATTTGGGTCTAGAGACTGTTGGAGGTAACTAATTGCCACCCTAGCTTGGTCACCAATGCTAAGGAAAAATCCTCCAATTTTTTAATACCCCACCCCCAATTCTTTGGGATAGACAGAAGATCCCATCTCGCCCATGCAAATATCCTTCCTGTTTGATTACCTTTCCACAGGAATTTGCAACAGAGATGTTGTATCCAATTGAGAATGTCTCTTGGGATCCATGCGAGGGACATCCAATATACCGAGGTGGCACCCAATTGTAGGTTTTAACCCTGTACAAAAATTACCTGCATATGAATTCTAAAACACAGAAAATAAACAATGCGAGAACATAACACATAAAACACATATACATAGAGATTTTCCCCTAGATCCCAAAACTGGGACTACCAGCTTGATTTTTCATTATGTTCCTTTCAAAGTTATAATACATATTTATACATGCCGAAGCATCCAACACCATGGAACAAAAACCATCGCGTCCAATACCATGGACCAAAAACCATCACGTCCAATACCATGGACCGAAAACCATTGCGTCCAACAAACATGTGCGAAAATCATGCACAAAACCATAGGTGGGTCCGCCCAACCTAACATAGGGTCCAAAACCAAAATTTTCTAGGGCGCTCCCCCAGAATTCATAAAGTGGGGTTACGGGT